>VXAD01012333.1:450148-485572 GCA_013399195.1 Dicrurus megarhynchus
CCTCTCCTCTCCTCTCCTCTCCTCTCCTTTCATCATGCATCGAGTCTCATACTATCATATGCACATTTGATATAAGCATTAGGACAGGAAAAAAAATGAGGCTAAGGGCCTCATTTTTTTCTTTTGATAGTTCCTCCAGTTTTGCTGGGAATGTGAAAGTCATCAAGAAGTGAGCAACTGTTTAACCAAGAACACTCTCTACTGTTAGAAACCTCCCCTGTTATCTTCATTAGTAGAATCTCTTCCACATATTTGAGGGTTTTGTGGTTTTGTTATTATTTCTTTTTGCATATTCAATTCTGATGCTTTTAGGGATTCTGAAGTCATTATCTTTTAAAACTTATTTATGAGATGCACCAAAATTTCTCTCCCAAGGGTTATAAAATTTTGCATTAAGAGTCAAGAATCTTCTGGTTTAAGGGCCCTCATCATTATCTAGGAACAAGAAGTTGTAGAAAGATGCTACCATTGCTATCCAGAAGTAAAACCATCTAATTAAAGTGGTGTGCCAATGATCTTAGTTAGAAAATACACACAATCTAAGTCTTTCATTGGGCACTTCTATTTGAAATTTCTTAGGTATTTTGTCTTATGCACTGATAAATTAATAAAAAACTTTTGTAATCATGCATAACTAATCATCTTAAAAAGCTACAGAATTGCATATCTAACTTGCTTTTTGTAATACAGCAGAATTTCTATGCTTATCTAAAGGGATGGACAGAATCCCACTTATTATTAGGTCTCAATGCACTTGAATGAGGCTTTGTGGGCTGCCTTGAAAGTTCTGGAAAGTGTCTGAGCTTATGCAGTCTTTGCTATTTCAAAGAATACCTTCAAGCAAGGTCTAGAGGCAAACATCTCTTGGTTTTGACAGAATTTAGACTGGATTGATTCAGACCAAAGTCAGGTTTCACAAAAGAGAGCAGAGCAATGAAATTCAGAAGGAAAGTACTTATCTTTTTGAGCTGGTAATATGAGAGAGGCATGAGAGGCAGATAACTGTTAGTGATTGAACAAATGGTTAAGATTTCAAATAAATGGCACACAAAAGATCCATGAAGTAGTTCTACAATGTCTGACTAGAAATTGTATTTATTATGTCTAAACCTTCATTATTTGCCCCCCAAAGTTTTTCAGAAACAACTGAAATTGGATGACTGATGTTATTTGATGTGTACTGTGCTGGTGGACACTTCAGTAAGAAAGTGATCTCACAAAGACAAAGCTAATGAATGTTTAGAGGATCCCCAACATCCGAAAAACATAATTCTGCAGGATATTTCTGCAAATACCCACTCCTCTCAGAGGGTGCAACTGTTTGAGGGTACTTCTAGTCACCTGTATGTATGTCTCACAGATTTTTGTTGAGCCCATAAAAATATCTGAAATATGCTAGAATAAAATAAATCTTGCTCCCTACTCTTTTGGGCTTTTCCCATGAGAATTTCTTGTTGTACAATTAGACCAAAAAAAACCACACAGGTAGCCAGTACCAAGTGGAAGCTGCCTGGAGGCTCCTCTGTTCCAGTGATCGGTCTGTGTCCAAGGAATTTGTGTGGTGCAACACAAGCCCAAAATGCACAGCACGAGCCTGGGCCTATTCAGGAACCTGTTGTGTGGATCACTAACTCCTCAGTGCACAGGAGTCTCACAGTCAGGATCATTGCAGTAGGCAAATACATATTTTTATGAGACATGAATAAAAAAGATGTATTAAGATATGTTTACGTGAGGTTATCGCCTACATAAATTTATGTCTCTTCAATTACAGATACATTTTAGATAGCTGGAATTATCATAATCCCATTTTACTTGCATTTCCCTCCAAGTTTTGACTTTTCATAATGCATCAATAAATATGTGTCCTTTCATTCTTAGTTACCTCTGTTCTATCATCTGACTACTCAACCAAAGTTAAGCACCAGTCATTTCACAAGTAGCTATACTTGGAAAAGAGAAATTTGTTCCTTCTTCAAAGGCTAAAGTTTTATCAGAGAGAGATTGTCTGATTGGGATGTATACTGAGTTCCCTTTAAAATGCTTTGACTGTGAAAAAATCATTAAAGCAACTGCAGATACCAGAGACTTTTTTTTTACACTGTACAAAAACATGAGAATCAAAAGATGGTTCTTACTCCCTACAGGCCTGATGAGTAAGAAAAAATTTGAAAAGAGATGGGGAAAATAAAGAGGCTATAGCAAAAACTGAGCAAAGCAAAAATAAGGAATTCATTCATTAATTCCAGTCAACAGGCAGATGTTTTGACATTTCCAGGAAAGCAGGGTTTAATGACAGTGAATGGTTACTTGGAAAGACAAACACAGTAACTCTGAATCTCCACCCTCCCTCCTTTTCCCTGCCTTTGTGTACTGAGCATGATGCCATATATACGGAACATCCCTTTGGTCATTGGGGTCAGCTGTCCTGGCTCTGTCCTCTCCCAACTTCTTGCACAGCCCCAGGCTACTCGTTGGCAGGGCTGTGTGAGAAACAGAAAAGGTCTTGATGTTGTGTAAGTGCTGCTCAGCAGGAACAGAAGTTTCATGTATTATTGTCACTGTTTTGGTCACAAAGCCAAAGCATAGAGCCACATAAGATATTGTGAAGAAAACTTGCTGCGTCTCAGCCCAAACCAGCACAGCATGCCAACAGGTACCTGTGTGTACTTCCCATGGTGAATTCTCACAGTGAATTGGACTGAGAAGGTGAAGGCCAACTTGTTCCCAGAAAAGGCTCTAGCAAGGCCCTGTCAATCATGGCCATGTGGTCTTCAGTCACAGATGAAGGGCTTTGCATGTGCCTTAATGGAGTCTGTGTAATTTCTCCAGTCTGCTAAGGTCCCTCTGGAAGGCAGTTCGATCCACCATCATAATGCTCTAGATAATCCTTGTCTAGATTATCCACTTATGAAAGCAGAACTACTGCACAGAATTAAAAAAAAACCCATCTAAATAAGAAACAAATAATTGCATTCACAATTTTAATTTATGTGTCTTTCACAGTGATTCTAATACTCTTTGCCTACACACAGTGATTTTAAACTGTATAAATAATTTAGTTTTTCTCTCCAGAGAGTTGTAGATGCCTTTAAGTAGACAGCAGGATAGATCAAAGGTATTTGGAATGTTTCATCTGGTAAAGACAAATTGAGAAAAGAATGGTATAAGCCTTACTTACATTAAAAAAAAAACAAAACAGCACACTAAAGATAGTGGTTAGTTGACATAACATCTACCAGAGGAGGAAGAGAAGAAGAAGATGATGTTGAAGCAGAAGCAAAAAAAGCAGGAGAAGGAGAAAAAGAAGCAGCAGCAGAATAAGCAGGAGGGGATGAAAAAGCAGAAGCAGAAGAAATAGAAGTAGTAGAAGCAGAGAGAGAAACTGCAGAAGCAGATGAAGAAGAACCAGATGCGTTAAGCAGCAGCAGAAGATGAAGAAGCAGAAGAAAAAGAAAAAGTAAAGGGAAAAAAAAGAAAAAGAAAAAATGAAAAAGAGTTGTTGGAATTACTTCAGGAGGTTGTTATATGTTGGTTTTCATCTTCCCTTTACCAAACGAAATATGTCCTTTGTAGATCATGTGCTCTAGGCCCTACACCATTTTAGCATCCCTCTGCTGGACCTTTTCCTAGTTTTTCCACATCCTTCATTTATCATGGGTTCTTCAGCTCAAAACTGATTGAAGTTTCCCCAAGTCATTTCCCTACTTAGATCCATTTTAAGTTCTTAGGAAAGCTAGGCAAGATCCTTGGGACCTAGCCTTCCAAGAGATGGATCTGAGTGCTTTACTTCCTCCAAAGTAATATGAGCAAAGGAAGTGGTTTAGCTCTGACAGGGGGGTTCTAGCTCATAGCTCAAGATTGCATTTTCATAGGCTGATAGTAGCTAAAAAATGCAAAGTAGTGCCTCACAGGGCTGTCACAGTTTACCACGGACAGATCTACATGTTTTAACACAGAGGAGGCTTCACTTTCAAGATGGTTTTCTTGAAGCAATACATTCTCCAGCAGTTAGAAGACTGTGATGGTAAAATAGATTTTTCTTTTGTGAAACAAGAGAATTCTCATTGGATTTTCTTGCCTTTGGAGCTTAACTAACCATCAAAATATGAGGTTTTGCATAATTTTTCCTTTCCTTGAAAAGCAGCATGTATGAGAAACATGGACTCCAACGTTTGAATTTTTATCAATGTTCGGAATTTTTGATGCTGCTGCATTTTGCAATCAAACTGGACCTCTCCCCGGGTTTTACTGTTCCTATTAAATAAAAATACTTTTATCTACAAACCTCAGTCAAGAACTTAGTGCACTGAAATAATCCACACTGCAAAAGCACTCCCCTTTGACCTGTTTTACCCTGACACAAAATAGTTTATTACAACCACAGAGTTGTCACCTAATTAAGCAAACAGGTGCCTGTAAGATAATGGTGAAATCTCTGTCTTGGCTGATGCATGATTCTGTGTTCAGAGCAATGATGGCACTGTCACAGATTAACACATGTGACACATTATGTTGCGTACAAAATAAGAGAAGGAGGTGGAGATGTGGACCTCGTACACAGATTTTTGTGCTCACATGCTAAAAGAGAGTTCTTCTGTTCCCCACCCTGGTTTGTCTATTTTGAATGTAAATTCTTCAGAGCATGGGCTTTCTGTTACCTGGGGACAATGTGCATGAATATCATCTGAGCTTCTTCAATAATAATTTAGAATGAATAAATAATTTAGAAGAAATAAAAGTATAAACAAGTACACCTATGTAAAGTGTAGCTTGCTCAGGTAATGATACACAGTGAGTGTTTTGTACAGCATGTGCTACTCCCTCACAGATTACTCTAGAGAGGTGCATGACAAACTGGAAGAGAGTCCAAAGACACACCTGCTGGCAGAGGAGAGAGATTCCTTCCATACTTAGCAGTGTGAGGGAGAACCTGGGAAGTTACTAGAGCACGTATGGTTTTTCCAATCCACACTGAGGAGTGTTGGAAACATCTCCAGTGGGATAGCAGAGTTTTGGTGTCAAGCTCGGCCTCATTTATTACATTTCCTACTGATGTGAAAAAGGGAGATCAGAACTTTTACATCAAAAATCCACCAGGACATGGCTTGAAAAATCAAACATGAGGACCTCACAGATTAAAAAAAAAGGATGTTACAGTAAAGACAAAAAAGCAGAAAGGGGAAAATGGGGAACACCACCCAATTTGGAGAACATCTAGGTACTCTTAACACCTCAAATTTTAATTAGAGTATGATTTATTGCATTCTGTGTTATTTAATTCTCTGAAAAATGTAGGGGCATTTTTCAATATTAGTACTCCTTAAAATTGTTCCATGTACACAGAAACCAGGAAAACTATATTACCAAGTGATACCTAAAAGATTTTATGGACAGTAAATTGATTGTATCCTCAAAATATGATATAAGGGGAAAGGGATGAAAGAATGTAATACGGAACAGCATTTTCCAAAGCATTATTTCTTGCACAATTATGGGCTGTTATTCTGCAAAACTCCTAAATATATGCTTAAATTCCAGGCCCAGTGTAGTTTTCATTAGAGTGGTATGTTAAGGTTTATCTGCAGGACTAAGCACTTAGTTTGTTCAAGAAATAAGGAATCTTATGTGATTGAAACTAAACCACACTAAGCAAATAAATAAAATAAATAAAATAAATATTTCATAATGAGTGTAAGATCAGAACCCAAGCCACCACACAACCAGATAGACACACTTCATGAGTGAGTTGGCTTTATTCTCATATGGTTTTGTAGAACACATAAGAGGGGATTCTTTTGTAGAATACGTAAGAGAAAAATGAAGCTAGAAGCAACACTGACATCACACGATATTGAGCACACCTGTCCTAAGGCTGTTAGATGCCTCCAGTTTCCTGTTCCAAAGGAAAAACAAAATAAGCTAAACCAAACAAGAAACCCAATACAGATGAAACCAACAAAACAAAAAACACAGACACATTGATACTCTCTTTGAAAACATTAATGTCACAATAACTTGAGGTTCGGAGATTCGTTCTGCAATACTGATACCACATGAACAGAGAAACAAATGATGTGATGTAATCTGGTTAATATTTGTTAAAGCAATCAGACTCATGACATTGCTTGAAAGAAATGTGAAAGATTTGACAACTGTGAGAAGGTGGGACATTGAAAAGATGCAAATTATCTGTCATGAAATATTAAATTTGGTTATCATCTTTTGAAAACCTCTGCATCAGTCAAGAAAAATGCAGAGAATGTGAATTTTTGATTATACAAAAAGCTAGTAATCTAATGTTCTGCTTTTAATTAAAACATTAAGCTGGGCAGATATCCCCCACTCATACATCAGTATGTCAAGATATTTAATGTAAGATTTCTTCTTGGCAGTTGTTTGTCACAAATTATAATGATTAACAGCTCTTGCACTTTACTGCAGGAAAATAGGGACAGGCATACATGTGTGTCAGTATTTTTCCAGTTACACTAAATGTTCACAACAACTCTGTTCAGTGAGAGGAAATTCCATAGGACATAGTGGCAAATTTGCATTTAAATGAATGCCTTCTATTTCTGCATTCTAAATAAAATGAACCATCTGCAGCTAGACAATATATCTAAAGTTAGCATGATCCAAAGAGCTCCAAGGTACAGGATAACAGTTCCCTTTGATAAAAACAAGCACTAGACTAGGTTTGGTCAATAGTTAATATCTCTGATAGAAATGCAAAATCTGTTTGTCTATTTCTCCTTTTGGAATGGTAGAAGAATTTGACTCTTGAGGAACGGCTAGAAGAAAAGTCCATGATTTTTATGAATATTCATTATTTGCAGATGTTCTACTAACAACTAACATGATTAAAATTTTGTAAGTACTCATTGTTTGGGCTAAGGGAGAGTTAATTTTCTTCACAATAGGTTATGGTGCTATGCTTTGGATTTGTGACCAAAACAGTGGCAATAATACACCAAAGTTTTCGTTATTGCTGAGTAGCAATTACACAAGACTGAGGCTTTTTTTGTTTCTCATATGGCCCTGCCCATGAGTAGGTTGGGGCTGTGGAAGAAGTTGGGAGAGGACAGAGCCAGGACAGCTGACCCCAGTGACCAAAGGGCTGTCCATACTATATGGCATCATGCTGAGCAATAAGAACTGGGGAAAGAAGGAGAAAGGGGAAGATCAGAGTGTCGGCATTTGTCTTCCCATTATGCGTGATGGAGCATTGCTTTCCTGGAGATGGCAAAATATTTGCCTGCTGGTGGGAAGTAATGAATGAACTCCTTATTTTCGCTTTGCTTGTGCACGCAGCATTTGCTTTACCTATTAAACCATCTTTATCTCAACCCCTGAGTTTTCACACTTCTATCCTTCCGTTCATCTCCCCCATCCCACTGCAGGGGAGTGAGCGAGTGGCTGGGTGGTGCTTAGCTGCCTACCCAGGTTACACCACAACAGTACATTTTTAGTTATTTCTTCCCCCTCAACACCAATATTTCTTTCATAACTGTTCCCAATCCTGCATTATGTTCTTCCACCAAATATTCTTGGTATGCCACATATGCTTAGATAAGGACAGTCAAAAATACAAATTAATTAATCGGTTAGCCATCCTAATGAAATTTTATCATGAAAACAAGAATCCTTCCCAATCCTCCTTCCAAGTTTATTGTATTAAACACCCTGGTTTCACAACTCCTTCTATGACTCTCTCTTCTAAGCCAAGTGGGTCTAGCAGGTTAACTGCTTCTAGATACCATACATATGCTATTTTAGGGTGACTTAAGAATTCCTGAGAAACGTGCACAACCATACTACAGAGACAACACACTGTTGTCTCTAAAATGATCTTACAGATCACTCCTGATTTTATGTCCCTTTGAGAGGGCAGAAGAAGCAGAAATTTCACTTGAAATATTGTGTGATCCTACATCTCCTATCTTACCAATTCCAAACCCTTACATCACATATTTTTACACCTCCTAAACAGAAACCCAAATCCATGTTCCTGTCACTGCCACTCAACTCACCCAAAAGATGAATTAACCTTATTCACCCTCATCTCGCACTGCTGTCTCCTCAGTTCTTCATCCTGTGCTTCCCTGCTGCCATGTCTGCAATACTGCTGTGTTTTAAACTCAGTCACTCAGTAAGTACCACACAGCCACATGCTCCCTCCTCTCCCCTCAGCAGGATGGGGAACTGGGAAAAGGTAGAATTCACAGGTTAAGAACACTTTAGTTATTGAAATAAAGTAAAAGGTGGTGATGATGATGATGATGATGATGATGATGATGATGATGATGATGATGATGAAGATGATGATGATGATAGTGAATATAATTTTAAAAGGGAAAAAGGAAAACAAGTGATGCACAATACAGTCACTCACCACCCACTGACCAATGTGCATCCCATCCCTGAGCAGCGATCGGTGGCTCGCAGCCAATTCTCCTCCATGTATATACTGAGAATAACATTCCATAGTGTGGAATGTGTCTTTGGCCAGTTCAGGTCAGCTGTCCTGTCCATTCTCCCTCCCAGCTTCTTCTGTACCTGCTTGCTGGCAGAGCATGAGAAATTGAAAAGGCCTTGATTTAAAGTAAGCACGACCTAGAAACAACTAAAACATCAGTGTGTTAGCAATATTATTTCACACTAAATCCAAGACACAGCACTGTGCCAGCTACTAAGAAGAAAAATAATTCTATCCCAGCTAAAACCAGTACAGCATCCACCACTTACTCCATATAATGTATGTCATGCCACACTTCCATACTCTATCACCTTTCCTGTTTTTTGATATGTGCACACAGATATCTTCTCTTAGTCTATGGACCATTTATTGAGTTCATTTAGTCCATGAAATTGGGCTCCATCTGTTGTAACAATCTTTCAAGGCAGCAAAGATGGTATGTGAATTGTTGCATGCTGAAGTCTGTTCTGATTCCATCATCGCTGTGCTTGTCTAGTTTCATCAAAGTTTAGTTTTCATTAATTAATTAATATTGATTTATATTTATATTAATTTATTTATAATTAATTTTAATTAATTGCCACCCAAGCAAAAGGAAGTGAGGTTCAGATCCCAGTGTGATTATGAGCATATAGCTGCTGTAGAAGTGATAATATACAGTGCTATCTAGCAATTAACATCATGCAATTTAACTGATTGGCTATCCTTAGCCCAAATCAAATCCCCTTGAGGCACACACCAGACCTCCCCATCCTTCCACTTTAGCTACTAAGGGCACTCAGGCTTCTGAGTTAAAGCAATCCTATGGATGGGTCTGCCTTTGCCTGAGGCAGGAATAACCCAGACTCTTTTCCCCAGTGTATTTTTTATGTCCACTACAGGAACTTTATCCCATTCTACAGACATAAAAGTTTTGTTTGGGCAGGGCCAGGCCAATTGGCTGATCCCCTTGTGTTGACTAACTAGGTGGCCTTTTCTAAATGTGTATCCCAAAGTTTGAAGGCCCCCCTATCCATTGCTCTCAGTGTAGTCTTTAACAGTCCATTGCATTGTTCAATTTTTCCAGAGGCTGGTGCATGAGAGGGGGTGTGATATACCCACTCGATGCCCTGTTCTTTGGACCAAGATCTATGAGGCTGTGTTGGAAGTGAGTCCCATTGTCTGACTCAATTCTTTCTGGAGTACCATATCACAGACATTTGCTTAACCCTAAACAAGATCTGAACTGTGTTCAACAGCAGGCTGGATCCTAGCAGAAGGACTAGGTTTGTTTCAAGGTAACTTGAAGGATAGTCAATACCTTTAAAAATCTCACATGCTACTGTAAACAGCCTGGACGGGAGGGAGGGAGGGAGGGAGGGAGGGAAGGAAGGAAGGAAGGAAGGAAGGAAGGAAGGAAGGAAGGAAGGGAGGTAGGGAGGTAGTTTCTCCCCTAGGTTGGCTCTGCAAGGCAAAAAGGTGTAATTATTAATAGCTCCCAATAGATGGCTCTCGAAACACAGAGGTGACAGCGATGCTGAGCACACGGCTCACACATCCCAGATTAGTTCCACAACCAGTGACTCTTATCTAATCATAAGCCAGTATTGCATAGAACAACAAAATGACAACCTTAGCCCAGACCCCAAGAAGGATAGACAGCACAAGAGGGAACACATACATCAAGTAAGGTATTATATGAGCACACAGGCAGAAACTCTGAGAGCAAATAAATCAGCAGTGTGACCAGTGACTGTTGAACTAATAAAATGAATGCTTAAAGCAATTCTGTTTTAACATGCTCTGGTCAGATCTGTTGTTTTCTCAACCCTTTGTGCCCCACACTGGGCACCATGAAAGACTGTCGTGGTTTAACCCCTGCTGGCAACTAAGTACTACACAGCCACATGCTTCTCCCACCCACAATGGAATAGGGAAGGGAATTGGAAAAATGTGAAACTCGTGGGTTGAGAAAAGAACAGTTTAATAATAATAACAGTCATGGCAAAAATAATTTTAAAAGGAAAAGGAGAAAGCAAATAAAAACCCAAGGAAAACAAGTGATGCACAATACTCACCACCCACTGACTGCCCAGCCTACACCTGAGCAGCATTTGGTGGCTTCTGGCAAAACTCTCCCCAGCATATGTACTGGGCATGATGTTCTCTAGTACAGAATATCCCTCAGGTCAGTGCGTGTCAGCTGTTCTGGCCATGCTCCCTCCCAGCTTCTTGTGTACCTCCTTGCTGACAGAGCATGGGAAACTAAAAAGTCCCTGATTTAGAGTAAGCTCTTCTTAGCAACAATGAAAACATCAGTGTATTATCAACATTATTCTCATACTAAATTCAAAACACAGCACTGTGCCACCTACTAAGAAAATAACTCCATCCCAGCTGAAACCAGGACAAATATCCCTCTCTGTCGTAACATCACCTCTCTGTCCTTGCCTGGATGTTTAACACTACCTGAGTTCCTGCAGAAGCTTTAAACGATTTAGAGATGTCACCTCACATGGTGAAACAGTAACAACGAGCAGGGAGACCTTGTCTCAGAGCAAGGCAGCCCCTACACTTCAAGGGCTGATACAAGACAGGGTGATGTGGGGCATGTATGGGGGTTTCTGGTGGCTTTTCCAGGAAAAAATACACTAGAAAAAGCCCAGAATTTACTGTAAAATAAACAAATGTATGTTGATTGCAATATTCTGCTGTTTTCCCTTCCTTTCCACTGGCACTGTTATCCTGCACATGGGAGACATCAGTTGAAAACAAATTCACTGTATGCCTTTGAAATTTCACACCAAAAACTAAACCAACACCAACCCAATCCAAACCTTTGTGAGAATTTTCTGGAAAATAAATACTAGGAAAATTTTAATATTTTTGCTAACTAAGCCACTGACTAATTTTCTAAATTTTTTTTAAAAATCCTGATTTGATATTTGGTGCAAGAAAATTTTGGGCTGTTTATAGTGAAAGTAGGAGGTGTTAAAATTGGTTTCTGTGCTGAAACTCACCAAAAAAACAAAGGATCTTTCAATTCCTAGTAAGAGTTGCGCTGTCAGACAACTAGAGAAAATTCACCCCGGTATCCCTGCATGTATTGGCGAAGTTAGGAGTAAGGAAATTGATTGGGGTCCATGTGAAAGCCTGAAAACAGACTAGAAGTTATGGACAAGAGTTTTATGTTGGATTTTGTGAGGGGAAAGCTAAAACTCCATTGACAGTTTATGCAAATTAGACCATGTAAAATCAGTTAATGTTGCAGTTAATAGAGAACAGGTGAAGTCAACCAAGTGTAAAGAAATGAGGCAGACAAGCAGATTTCAAAGAGGAATATAATATCTCTTTGAGAGTTGTATGCTTGAACAAAATAAATGGCCAAAGTTAAATATAAACAGTTTCTACCTGTCAAATGTAGTGGGAAAGAGGAAGAATTGCATGCAGTGGTGCACTCAGGTTTTTAATTTCTGATCTAAGGCACACAGACCAGAGAAGACAAGTGCAAAGAGTTCTTAAAGAACACAGTGCTCTCAATCTCAATGGCAGTTTGTTGTTCTGCATGAGTTACGTGTTCTTTAAAAGACAACGTGCATCTTCAGTGGGCAAACAAAAAACAGAGCAAGCCAAATAAAGGGATAAAGAAAGAAGAAACACACTTCACTTTAGGCTCAAGAGATGCAAAGTCTTGAGAAGTGTTTAGGAAGAGAAGACAGTGCTGAAGTTGTGAAACCCTAAAAAAGTTGACAGTAAAATTTAAATTGCTACTGTAAGAACAAGGAGATATGAGAGCACTCAGGTTTATACTGAAAGTTCAAGTGGGAATGTTGAATGCATTATTTTACAGAAAAGACTTTAAATGGACATTAGGTACTTAAAGTCAGATTGTATTCACTTACTTAACTAAAAACTGGATAACTGGATAGAATATTGGAAGTTCTATTCCAAAAGTGATTACATAAAAATTGCACCTTCCTACTCAACAGATTTGATTGCTGTGTTTATTCAGAGTCAGATCTATTTACCTCAAAGACAAAAATATGCCTTTACAACTTTTATTCCTGTCCTGTCTCCTTGCAGAGCCCACACAATTCAGCCAGGGGTCTAGATGTTATTCATTCTTGTGCAACGGCTAAATTACTTCGCAAGTTTCAACCAAATATATTTGCAAGAGCAATCAGAACAGATTCAGTGCAGATATCAGGGAATGAAATTTTACAGTCTGCATTTTGGAGTAGACCACGAAAGATTTTATTGGTTCCTCCTGGTCTTAAAAATCTGACTAATTTGACTAAACCTTATCTTAAAATACCGACTTCCTTAAAAGTCATGGGTTTTTCCACTGACTTCAGTCAAACCTAAATCTATTTCTCAGTCTTTTTCTGCCATTTGTTGGCATTAATGGAATTGACCTCTAGGAAACATAATTCTTTGGTTAGTTGGGTTGCTGTTAAAGAGGCTTCATTCAAATTCTCAAATATCCTTCACTGTTTGTAATGTTATACAAAAGTAGATATTTACAGAAAATACCTAGAATGGACATCTCAGCAAGGTACTTCAATTCAGGTTGTACTCTCATATTTAACGAAAAACTTGATAAGATGTAAATACTCCAACTGCCTATGCAATGTGAACGATAGACATCCAACCCTTGATTCTCTCCAATATTCTCTGTTCAGTCATTTAAGCTTTCCAAACTGAAAAGTGAAGTTTTTCAGTTCAACTTACACAAAGTAGCATGATATAAGCTGTAATTAAAGGTGAACAAATTTTGTCTCTTTCAGACAAAAACTTCTACTTAAGTCAGAAGAGGTCAAAGAGAGCAAACAGACTATCTGAAAATACTTCTCCTGAGAGCTAAAAAAAAGCTAATAAAAAAGCAAATCTAAAAGGCAAGCAACCTATTCTCCCTCAATATTACAGTACAGTTGTGTGCTTAAAAGCAATCTATAGCCAAAAATACTGTAATATAAACAGTAAAGAATGTTTACAAAACTTTCAGTGAGGTTTCCAGAAATAGGCATCTTTAAAGCAAAGTGAAGAAAAAACTTGTATTAAAAAGCTGTCATATAAAATGTGTGTGATTTTACCTTTAAAGATATCTGAAAAGACCCTTCAGTGTCTTTTCAGCTTCAGTGATGTAAACTGCAACAGCACTACTAAGAATCCAATCCATTAATATCTTTTTAATATCCCATATAGCATGGTATAGTCTGTCACTGCTAAAGGTTTTTGGCTGTGTATAAGGAGGGCATGAAGGGACCATTATGACCATAATACATTTAAATGAAAATGTCTCATAGCTGATAACCTCGAGGCTTTAATATATATATATATATATATATATATATATATATATAAAATTTATGAACTCAGAGAATATTCTAGTTAAAGAAGAATAGACACAAGTTGTACAGGATGGTGCCAATACCACAGCTAAACAGTAAACTCTGCCAGCAACATGTAGGGACACTAAATATTGTTGAATGGAAACTCTACAGAAGCAGGGTAAGAATAACAAATACCATTGTGATGCCATAATCAAAATGGAATCTGATAATTTTAATAATACCCTAAGATGAAGTAGGGGGAAATAAAAAGGGTGATGATTTTAAACAGTATTTTTAGTGTTAGCACCAAGTATTTACTCTTTTCATAGCACTCAGCTTAGACAATAAAAACAGGGGAGTAAGAGTCAGTCTTCTTTACCTTGAGCCATTCAATGATGCAATAGTTCCCTTCAAAATCCCTACAGAAATAGGCTGAAATTGAACAAAACATTGTCCTTTAGCTTGATTATATTAATCTGAAGATACATACCTTTTCAGAGAAACAAAACCAGATGAAAAAGAAAAGAAAAGAAAAGAAAAGAAAAGAAAAGAAAAGAAAAGAAAAGAAAAGAAAAGAAAAGAAAAGAAAAGAAAAGAAACCTAAAAATATTCCTGTCCTAAAAATGCTATCTTTTCCTAATTTAAGCTCCTTTTAATTGACTACCTTAGCAACTGTTTTCATTTCACAGGGACTGAACTGGGAAACATTAGGGTTTATATTCACCGTGGAAGGTATGAAAGCAGGATGTGTTTAACATACAAAGTTATTGTGGTTTAACCCCAGCTAGCAATGAGGTACCACACAGCTGCTCTCTCACACACCAGCTGCCTTGGCCCCACCTTCCCCCTGGGGGAGGAGGATCAAGATAAAATGGGATAGGAAAAGTTTTATAACTGAAACAAAATGAAATATAATAATACTACAACTGATGCACAATACAGTCATTCACCTCTTGCTGACGGATGCCCAGCCCATCCCTGGGCGGCAATCCACAGCTCCTGGCCAGTTCTCCCCAGTTTATATGCTGAGCATGACATTCTGTGGTGTAGAATATCCCTTTGGCCAGTTCGGGTTAGCTGTCCTGGCCAAGCTCCCTCCCAGTCTCTTGTGCATCTCCTCGCTGGCAGAGCATGGAAAACTGAAAAGTTCTTGATTTAGAGTAAATACCGCATAGCAACAACTGAAACCTCAGTGTGTTATCAATGTTTTTCTCATATAAATCCAAAACACAGCACTGTGCCAGCTACTAAGAGGAAAATGAACTCTTTCCCATACGAAACCAGGACAAGAATTCATTTACAAAATGCTATACACTACTGTGGTGTTGCTGAGTAACTGAAGACATTTAATTAATAACATAATAAAGCTGAACTCTGCATATCATAGGAATAACTTAAAGAAATTAAAAAAGAGCATAGCTGAAATCACCAGCCTTTGGGATTGGGCAGATAGGAGTAAAGAATGGAAATTTAATCTAAAACTTAAACCCTTGCAAGTCAATAAATAGTGGTCAGCAGTACTGAAAGCATTAATAGGAAGTGTACTGCAGAGAACAATGCTGTAACACTGAAGACATGGAGTAATCCTCATGGTTTAGGGTTTTTCCACATATGATTTGTGTTATTCTATTATCAAAGTGAACACTAGATTCTGGATTCTTGGCCTAGATCTGCAGTTCCATGTAGATGATTCACTGACACACTAGAACTGCTTTCTCTCAACACATTCAACTTTCAGTACTGACTAGAAGGCATCTAAGATGCCAAGAAAGCTCAGTCTTTCTGGAGCCAGCCTGTTTCCATCTCCACACAGTAGCTCATCCAACAACGATGAGGTATTTGAGAAGAACACGTATCCATTTTTTGAGTGATGAGGGTGGCACCAAGCTGAACATCACACACTAAGAATGGTCAGTTGCTCAGTGTTGACCTTGTGAGAAGCACCATGTGTTGCTTCAGCTCCCTATCAGAAGCAGTTCTGATGCAAACTCACACAGAAACCATGGTAGAAAAAAGATGTTTTCCCTGAGGACACATCACAGGGAAAAGACCACCATTCCTTGCTGCTGTCCCATATTCTGCAACTACCTCATATTGTCAGTTATCATGTTCAAAATCCTATTTCTTAGGATCACAGGGTCATAGAACCATAAAGGTTGGGAAAGACCTTTAAGATCATCAAGTCCAACCCAGAACCACCACCATGTTGACCCTTAAAACATGTCCTCAAGTGCCATATCCACACATTTTTTGAATACTTCTGGGAGTGGTGACTTCACCACTTCCGTGGGAAGTCTGTTCCAGTGCTTTACAACCTTTTTGGTGAAGTTTTTTTCCTAATATTTAGTCTAAACCTCCCCTGATACAACTTGAGGCCATTTCCAATAGTGGCAATACTTGCCAGGATTGCTCTTTTTTTTTTTTTTTTAAAGTTCTGCTGATTTGGTAACTCATTCTTTTGTTGGTCATAGTTAAGCAAACTGCAAAAACACTCCTTGCAGGGCTCAGAGACCCTTATAATCTACACTGCCAAAAGTGACAGTAAACAGATAGCTCCTTCCTGTCAGCACTCTCCCTCTGCTCTCTCACAGATGGAGCACTGTTTTCACCACAGGGTATAGAAAATTCACCATATGTGAAAAAGTTTTCAGGCATGAATCATGAAGTTTGAACAAAACAAAGGAAAAAAAAAAAAGGAACCTTCGCACTTCTTTTTGTCTATTAGAAGCTTGTAGGGGCAGGAACAAAATGGGTAACTTCCACTACTAGACCTGTCCAAGAGTGAGCTGTCTGCAGAGCAAGTTCCACCTGAACATGAGAAAGAATGTTTTTGCTGTGCAGGTGACCAAGCACTGGAACAGATTGCCCAGAGAGGTTGTGGAATCTCCCTCACTGGAGATATTCAGAAATTATCTGGATGCAATCCTGTGCCATGTGCTCTAGGATGACTCTGCTTAAGCAGGGGGTTTTGACCAAATGACCCAGTGTTGTCCCTTCCAAACTGACCCATTCTGTGATTCTGTGAACTTGTGTCATTCTTGTGAAAAGACTTCTATAGTGTTCTTCTTTTGCTTTTACCACTGCCAGGCAGAATGGGTTGCAAAGGTAAGGACTTCTCTCTTGGTCTTTGCAAAGGGCAATATGTATTGGTAGTATGATACATTAACAAATACTAAAAACAATTGATTGTTTGAACTACAGTTCATAAAGTTTTGTTGTATTCTAATTGCACAAAAAAATAATGAAGTACCAAGCTTAAGCTTTAGATGAAAGAATAGTCAAAATAGTTCTTGCTTTCAGTTTAGATGTCATCTCTTGAAATACAGTCTGGAGTCTGAGCCAAACTGAGTTTCCTTTCTATTGCCACAAGGAACAAAATTCTGCAGAATAAATTAGGATGCTCACTGGCATCTATTTAAATGTGTTAAAGAAATGTCTTTGCCCTAGGTTTCCCACAGCAGTCTCAGGTGTCTGATACCAGGAATAATTTAATATTTGAGTGGTACAACAATAAGATTGGCTCAAGCTGAGCACCCCAAAGGAATCCATAGGAATTATGCTGTTACAAGCTAAGTTTCCTACCCCTCATGTGACAGTTTGGTTCAATATTTGTACTAGTGTCTGAGGTGGTCTTGTTCTCTGCTGGTTCTCTTCACTGTCTCTAGGCAGACTGTTTCTCTTCCTATCTCTAAGGCTGCAGCCTCTGCTGACAGAGGTAGTGATCTTCCTTGCTTCCTTATCTTCCACCGTGAACCAGCTGTGGAACCTCCCTTTACCTAAGCAGATAAAAAGCTCAGCATATCTAGGAAAAAGTTCACAACTTGTGGCCTGAGGCTTCAGCATGTCTACCTACTAATGCCAATAAGTCACACTAAGTGACTAATTCCCTTTCTTCCTTTACAAATGTACCATCTCAGTCGCATTCTTGTAACAACTCCCAGGGAATTCTATTTAGCTTCTGCAGTAAATGATTGTCTGCTAGGTCAAAAAGACTGGTAACATGAAAGAAAGCATATCACCACTCTTTCCAAGTCTTCTCATTGCTCTCTTCAGGCTTGGAAAGACAAATAGAGATAAAACCTAGCAAAAAGAGATGTTTCAGTACAAACAGGGACGAAAGCAATATATACAGGGAACAAGTCTATTCAACAAGAAGTTGCCATCTTCACGTAGACATTTATCAAAGTAGATTTGCTACCTGAAACGCTCTTACAATAACACAACATAATGAGGCTGGTGGGAGGTAGTGATTTGTAGAATAACCGGGATAGATATGAGCCTCAGACACCCATGTCCATGGTCTGGTATCATAGCAAAATTCCATTTTAAGATATATTTTAAAACAATATTAGACCACGAGACAAAGTGACTAAAATTGTGCCCATCCATTTCTACAGACTCTGTCAGAGAATGTTAATGTCAGTCAGAGGAGCATCAGGTGTAACATTTTACATGTCACAGCGTGTTCATGAGAATTAGGAAAGGATGCTTTGGTCCTGCTTATCTTGATAAGATAGTAATTTTAGTTAGATCACCCCTGATGGGTAAAGCCAAAGCAGTGATAGGTAGTCAGAAAATTACTTCTGGAACCACATAATTCAAAAAATGATCAATGATGTCTGGACTTTTAGCTGCTACATGCAATGGAGACTGGGCATAGACTAAATATTAAATAGGATAATAAATAAGGAACCTGGAAGATACACTGGCAAGTGATGAACCGTCATAAAGCCAACATTACATTGCAACCTCTTTCAACAAAAATCTTATAAAGTCAATTTCTTTTTCATCACTACCATGTCTTCTAGATAGCTCTATATGCAGAGATTACCACTGATTTTTTGTGAACAATCTCATATTACTTTTGAATTTCATGCAAACAAAAAACCCCTTTCCCACTACTTTGAAAAGGATTTTAAAATTTGTATACTGATATTGTAAATTCTTGTAGGATCTTAAGGCACGTTTCTCTCTCTCTGAGTCAGGCCAGGGTGCTTTTCTCTCTGACAGTAGTCACGGAAATTAACCTCCTCTGAGCAGACACCTTGCTCTACCAGCTCCTCAAATGGCATATGAAGTTTTTCAGGAGACCACCTTGCTACTGTCTTTATACTCTGCTGTGCTGGGCATTTCAAGAGTGGTCCAGGGTTCCATTAAGACTTCATAAATAGGAATGGCAGTCCCTTATTCCCCACTGATTTCATAATCATCCTTAGCATAAACACTTCACATAATGAACCTCTTTACAAAAAACTTAAATATAAGCACTATGATTGCAAAGCTGTCATGTTCCTGGAATACTGACTGCCCCCCATCTCTTTAAAAATAGTAGAGGAAGCCAGATGCAGTCACATTCCTCTCTGAATTTAGTGCTTGATTAAATCATAAGCAAATCATCAGACCATGATGAGCAAACCACCCTCTATACCAAATGATGTTATAATCATCAAAGAAATGTGAAAAATTAAAATCTCAAAGCAAAGGCTGACTGATTCTAGTATTTTCTAAACATGCATAGATTGTTGATTAATGTATCTTATACAACTACCAAAAGTAGACCAAAGCATATGATTCATTAAAGTCTGCTGGCTGGAACTGCTGATTGATTGCGCTCACATTCTGGGCATCACAAACAGATTTATGGCAGCTGACTCTAACTCACTTTTTAAGTGATAATCTTACAACTTTATTGGGTCAAGTAATGAATACTCAATAGGCATGAATACCAAAACACAGGCACTGACATCAAAGTATAATGAACACATATCAGCATCAATAAAGGTACATAAAAAGATTTTTAAGCAACTGAAGTACATAAAGGCAGTAAAAAAAGCTAGGCAGTTGCTGGTAGAAAATACCAGTTATATGGCTTTATGACAGCTGCCTTTCAGTCACCAGATCTTCAAGAAGTTACATTAGAATAATATATATTCTGTATATATTCAATTGCTGCAAAACTTGAACTCAGTGTCATCAAACTATGCTCTCCAAAAGGAAACAATCCAATAAAGGTCTATTATGCCTCTAGCCGTTAGGAAGCATGTATAAAGATGTCTGGGAAAGGAAAGATTAAGAACAAAAAATTTGGCAGAACTTACGGTATAAGTAGACTGCCACCTTATTTGTCAGGCTAGCCAGGTTTGGTGCAAAGCTAAGCAGTAGAAGGGCACCACAATGTGCACACAATATTAGATATGCAAATTTTTACCGGTGGACAAACTGAGGAACCCTGCAGTTCTGTGATGGCTACAGATCAAACAAGCAAGTGACCAGAGCAGAAATATAATGCAAGATTTCTTGCACTCCATTTATTTAAGGCTAACCTTCAAACTACTTTATTGTTGCTTCTTTTTCTTCTCAACACAAACTCTTCTTTTGGTCTTTCATTACATACTCATAACCATACTCATGTAACAAACATATATTCCTGTATCACAGCCTTCTGCACAGCTGCCTTTTTTCACCAGCTCTTTCATGCACTGCACCAAAGCAGCAGTTGGTTGAGAAGGTTATTTCCATACAAGGCTCTGTTTTCATTTTGGTTGTTTGGGACGCTCCTGCTAAGGAACAATCACTAGAGCGTACCACAAAAATAATAAATATTCTATATTAATTTAAGCCTGGAGTCTAAATTAATTAATGAATACTCTGTATTCATTTATATTAATACTTTATATTAATTAAGGCCTGCAGCAGATTCCCAGCAAAGCTAGATATGCTGACCCTGTAACATACTTCTATCCATAGGACACCCATGCTGTCCCCCCTTGTCCCTTGCTTTTGATTGTTTTTGGAACCCACTGCTGCAAACTGAATTTTATCAATGCCAGTATTTTATCAATGCGCCAATGTTTCATTAAAATGCTACTTCTCTGATCCCTTGTCTCTTTGCACCTCACTCTGCCTTGATTAAGAATTGCCCAAGTGTGAAAAATGACAGTCAGCCCCCAGGTCTTGGAAGTTAGGTCTGGCTTTTGGTTTCTGCTGAGTTATAAAGAGCAATCAAGCAAGGCAAAAAAATTAAGCTTGGGACCTTCTCAGACTTTTTTCAGATGAGCTTGTGGCAAAAATCTTCCTGCTTGCTGTTCACCCCTCTTTTACCCCGTTGAGGCTGGAAATGCTACCAAACAAAAAGAAAGAGGAGTGTGGGGATACAGTACCATTCTTTCCTGATACTTCTGAATTATAGCACAAGGGGGCTGTGGGAATCAGTCACGTGGCACTTTCAGTCTAGCTGATATGCTGCAGAGATTAGAGGGAGTAAACAGCTATTCTCAAATTTTCATTTTTAAGCATACCATCCTGAATGAAGGCAGCAGCAGCAGGAATAAAGAGCTACATCAGTACACATGGGGAAACATACTTTGCCAAAGATACGGAGGCACAGACTCCTCAATGCACAACCCTGCATAAAAAGCACGATAGTTATCTTGGCTCCAGAAAGTAGCTATTAAGAAAACAAATATTGAAGCTACCAGGAGAATATCCCATTAGTGATGTGCTTAAAATTAATTTTAAGTGAGGTCTCTCTGTTTCACTTGGCAAGAAAACCTAAGGCACCAAATGATCCTTTTGTTTCTGGTGAATGCCTTTAATCCCATGTGGCCAGGCAATTGCAAACTGTCAATGCTAGAGAGCATGGAGTTCTAGAAGTCATAAAATATTCCTAGCAGTGACGTCTGGAGCTTTGAAGAGGATCAAAACACAGGTGTTTTCTAAATATCCCCTGGGTTAATGGATCTGAAGTGCAACACGATGGTTTTCATCTTCCTTCACTGCAAACTGAACAGGGGATATCCAGATAAAAACAGCAAGAATAAATGCAATTTTGCAGTAAAATATGCTTGGTCTTTATTTGTCTTTAACTCATAGTTTGACACCTAAGGTGTCAGTAAAGACAGTATATTTTTGCTGTAATTATGAAGGTAAAGGAAGTAAATGCATGTTTCTTCCACTTCTTTCCAAATCTACAGCCAACCAGAAAGAGTGCATCACATGCTAAGAATAACACAGAAGTAATAGACTGGCCTTGAGGCCAGTCCCTGGTGCTTCAGAAGGAAATGCAAGAAGCCTCAGATTAAACAGCTAAAGAATGACTTTCTCAAAGGGAAATTTACTAGATGCCCTGCAACTTTTCTCTCATCCTGGATTAAAGATGACTTTCATCCAGGAAATCATGCACTTTGTCTCTTTTAACACTTTTGTAGTTCTGTTTCTTAAACCCTTCACATGTGTTAATCGAAGCCACTGCTTAACAAAGAAATAAATTTAGAAATCCTGTAACTCTATGTTTTGGTTTGGTGGTTTGGAGCTTTTTGGTTGGTTGGGTTTTTTGGGTTTTTTTTTGGTTTTTTTTTCTTCATAGTTAAAATCTATTGCTGCTGGTCACTACTGGCTGCAAATCTTGTACCTTGACAGTGCCAATCTTTGTTTCCTGAGACACACACGATGCCTCTGACAGTTCCCCAGAAGGGCTGCAGCTGTGCACAGTTACATACCTGTGAGCAGGTATGTGAACGTGGAAGTACATTGGCTCTGAAGACCATGGTCTCTTTTTGTAAACAGGGATATTGTCTTTGTAATCTTTTCATGCTTTAAAAATAATGAAACATGGAAAGAAATTCTGCATTCACTATCAAAGTTTGTGTTCTGCACTGGCATTAACATCAGCTTGACCAGACTGCTTACCTGAACTAAGAACAGTATATTCAGCCAAGGGGAGAGACTCAATAATGCTATCTGCCTGACTGCCAGATCCTCTTGCCAGAGATGTCTGACTGAGAGACATGATAGGTTGTTTTATTACATTCTAGTTTTCCAAATCAAAGTGAGAATTGTTATTAATGTTATTATTATTATTCATAGTATTATTACTACTAGTACTTTTGGTGTTTTAATTGGTGTGAGTTTGTGAAAAAACACCTCCCGTAACTGGGGAAGTCTATGAAAACTTCTCATTTCAGGCCTGAAAAAGATACCAGTCATACCTGAGCTCTGAAGAACTGAGCCAACATACACTGGGCTTAGATTTTGCTACTATTTGGTCCAAGTCAGCTTCTCTTCTATGTTTGTCCAGGGAAAGCCAAATTCTCCTTTTGCAGTTAAATTCAATAGCATCAAAAGAATGATTCTTAAGTAACATCTTAACTGTAAGATTTAATGGCTTTCAGAAAGCTAATTGAGCAAAAGCCAAAGCAAAGATTTTACTGGCTTCTTGAACTCATTCCTCTCTGGGGCTAGCTTGCAGCAAAAGTTTTTAATGGCTCAATAGCATAATTCAGTATATATGAATAATTTAATAAGTTTCAGGTTTCTGTGAATTCTCTGAATGAGTCCATCTTGTTTAAAATCTCAGTAAGTCATTGAGTCAGCGAGTGAAGATCAAAGACCTTGTTCTGAGAAATGCAGTAAAAAAACTAGCAGAAAAGTCGGAAAAGAAAAAGGAAAGCTGTTCTTAAAAACTAGTTGTATATATTCAGTAGGAACATATAAAGAGTGGACATAGAATGAACTGACCACTGACAAAAGCTTGATAACATGCAGTAGTTACAGTAAAGGACTCTGATTACCTGGCCAATTTCTGTTCTCAGTTTTACAAGTGTAGAATGCATGCTATGAATGCATGACATTGCAAACTACCTAACAAAATAGTGCTCTCCCTATGACTACTAATAAAAATCTGTGGTACTAAGTGGTAAGTTCCACCAAAAAATCATTGGCCATGCACTTTGCCGTGCAGATGCATTTTACTGGGAGAAATGGAAACACAATTATGCAAAATAAGTTGCTCTAAAATAAAAATTTTGTAGCAAGACAAACTTTTCTTAATCAGACAGTTGTGAGTTAGGTCCTCTCTTGCCATGAACTGCCTCTGGATCAGAAGGCTTTTGCAGTCTTGAGACTAAGAGTTTCTGTGATCAGGCTCAGTCCTATGTTAACATGTATAAATGGCTTTGGGAACAGATTCTGTTTCATGTCCTGCCAAGAGTACGGGCAAGCCAAGATAATTTTTGACCACTTATATCCAGCTGTGCAGGAAGCCCACATGAGTTTCTGTTCCAGTAAAACACCATCCTACTCAGAGAGCATCCAGAATCATTCACATGATTCAAATTTTGTTTTGTTTACATTACAAAGAGATCCATTTTAGCATCCAGGAATGGGGAAATAAGAAGGGCAACAGAATGTAAAGGGAACACTCCAAAGACAAGCACACCCAAAATATTAGCACATTCTTTGTTAACTGCAATAAAACATCATAGCAGTGCCCTTCAGTATGCCCTGAAACCGCAGTATGCTGCACAATAAAATATTTAATAATTATCATACTTCATTTTAGAAAGGCTAGAATAACATCAAGTGAAAGCCCAAACAGTGAGAGCAACTCAAATAGGAAAGAGCTCTGAAATCACAGGATATGATCCAGAGAGTATTTTTATTCCAAAGGCATTAGTGTGTTGCTCAAACTGATTAAAGTATCATCTTCCTGCCACTGACTTCCTATGGACCTCAAATAACAGAAGTTCTGCCTGATGTGTTGGGTTACAATACCATATAAACCCAATTATAGAGCCTTGAAATCAATACAGAGCTGTACAGAACTGTGCTGTCCAATAAGAATGATATTTCCAAGTCCCATGAGCACTAGCTCTTAATACAGCAGTAGAGAGGGATAGGAATAATAAATACCCTTGAGCTTGATTCCACTGTTAACCGACCTGCCCTTGCAGAGTTGCAAATGAAAGTTTTCTCTCCTTCACAAACTGCTTGTGTCAAAGCATTGTCTTCCTGTATCTTCTTCATCTGACTTTTAAGAGTGTTACCTACAACTTAACCTGCACAGAATATACATTAGCTCTAAATAGGAGCCTTGCAACTAAGGATGCATGCTAGGGTTGATACAGCTTTTATACCTTAAAATTACTCCTATCCTGAAGACTGAAATTGCACTGAATTAAAGCTGTGGTCTTATGTAAGAAAATATACTGTCCTTTGGAGGACAGGGGAAAATGTCAGAAACTGTGTCAATCTATTTTCAGTGAAATTCACAGCAGTACTAGCAGTAGTCTGTGTCTGTAAGACTCTGTATCAACCAGACTTTGTGACTGGGATACTCTGCTTATGTGGGGTGCAGATCATGAGAAGCATTCCAGAGGGGAAGGATTTGCTTTTCACTAAGTTCAGTAGATGCAGAGGAGCTCTAGTCCCTTAATCAATTAGGTCTAACGAATAACCTTCACTGTGCTCGTTGAGCAAGTCATGGAGCTTGAAATAATCCCATAAACAGACTCTAGGGCCTGAAATTGTGTGGACTAGGATAAATATGACCTGAATAGGATTGTGTAAAACATTTGGTCCGTGACACAGCTGTTGAAACCATTATCATTTAGCAATTATATCATCATAAAGCTGTCAACTGCTTAGTGCTTACTGGTAGCCTTCCAGATTCTGGAAGCCTGTGCCAAATACTCATCTTGCTCACTTTGCCTCCACAACTAAAAGACCTTTATGTTGAGAGACTGTTTTCATGCAGTAGTTCAGGAGTGAACTGCCCAAAGAGACTTTTTGAAGAGACAGTGAAAAAAATAGGGAAGAGCAAGGATCAGAATGATTGAGCTAGGATTTTCATTTCTATTCCCACAGAATCTTTCCTTCAAACCCATCCTGGTTCTCTACACACTGACTTCAGGAAATAGTGAGATGAATTCTTCACAGCTCTGTTCTCTGTGGGAAAACACTTTCAACTGTTTTTATTTTCCTCAGGCATTTTGACAAGATTAAAGAAGAAAAAAGTGCAGAAGAGAAGCAGAGAGGTGAAGGAAGAGACTGCTGCTTAGTGAATTAATGGTGGCCCACAGGATAATTCCTCTTCCTGCTTAGAATTCATTTAGCTTTAATGGTTGTTAAGTGGGATTTGTATAATAGGTTGTGTCTTTTAAAGCAATTCATTTACACAAGCTTAGACATTTCAGAAGGAACCGTTACAGACTTAGCTGTCTCTTCTGTTTAGCTTTTTCAAGAGAAAGTAAGAAGAAAATCAGCATTGGGATTTGAGGGGGACCTATCACTTGAAGTAGTCTGGGCTGGGATAGATATAGGTTCCAAAATTTGAGGATAGCTTGTATGTCTACAGGGTCAAGGATAAGTGAAGTCTTTATTTTGCAGTGCTCTATGTCATTTTTTGTAGGACTAATGGAGACAGAAATGACAGTCTTGCAGCTAAAATAGTGCATAAAATCTCTCCTAGTTGACTCTAAAGTCAGTAAATGGACTATATATTCCTGGTAGTTTCAGTAGGTAATATAACTATTCCTATCAGACTAGGACTAGTATTTGCTTCTTCCAATTTATTAAGAGTGCTAGGAGAGCAGGACTTCAATCATAAACCTATACAGTTTAATGGAACAATTTTATTGTTTTTAATGTGTCTTACTTCAGTGCACTGCAGGCAGCATTACAGTAATTTCCAAAAGGAAAGTTGGAATGTAGTGCAGACACAAGGAGTCAACTTATTTGGTACAGAAAAACATATCTTTCTCTTTCCTGGGTGTGTGAGAGTCAATTTAGAAATTATCATTTATTTATGCAAACATCTGAAAAATTAAAAGAATATTTAAGACTCTTTGGCTTTAAGATTCCATTTATGGAATCACAGCAAATATCTTGAGGTTGGAAGGAATCTCTGGAGATTGTCTAGGCTGACCTCTGCTCTCGAACCATAGTCAGCTAGAGCAGCTTGCTCAGTGTTCAATCAGGTTGGGAACATCTCCAAACACACTCAATATCTGAAGATACTCAAGAACTATACAACATAGCTGGGCAACCTGTTCCTGTGTTTACCTTTACAGTAAAAAATGAGGGGGATTATGTTTAAACAGAATTTTCTGGAATTGAATTTATGCCTCTTAAACAACTGAGAATAGGCTGATGTTGTTTTCTTTATTCAGACATTCATACCCATCAATAAGGTTCTTCCTGAACCTTCTTTTTAAGGCTAAACAATCCCAGGTCTCTCAGCCTCTCCTCATATGAAAGGTGCTCCAGTCCCTTCATGATCTTAGTGGCCCTTTGCTGGACTTACTCCAGCATGTCCTTATAATTCTTGTGCTGGGGAATCCAGAACTGAATACATATCCCAGGTGTAATCTTGCTGGTGCATAATCAGGTAATAACCTCCTTGACCTGGGAACACTTTTCTTAGTGCAGTCAGAAATGCTGTTGGACTTACTTGCTGCAAGGGCATGTTGCTGACTCATCTTCAACCTTTCCTTGAGGACTCCTACATCCCTTTTTTTTTTTTTTTTGCAAAGCTGCTTTCCAGCTTTGGTACATGAGGTTATTCTTTCCCATGTACATGATGTTCCATTTCTCTCAACAGGTATATCAATCAGTCCTCCCAGTTTTATATCATCTGCAAATTGCTGAGGGGGCACTCTGTCCAGCTGCCCAACTCATTATTGAAAATGTTAACTTGTGTTGCACAAGAGATGGATGGCATCATTCATCATTTTCAGCCACTGCTGTGAAGAACGATAGGTAACAATAGCAAAGGTTTTCCATAGCAAAGAGTATTTTAGCAAATCTATTGTCTATTTTACTGGCAAACGTCTTTTGCAGTGACAGAATTCTCTTGGGAACAGTCTTATTTATAAGAGGATGTTCCTTTCAGAAAAAACAAACAAACACACAAGCAAACCCCAAAATCCACAAACAAAACCTGGTGGGTGCAGGACAAAGAAACTGTGATGAAGAAAAGTTGCAGAAAACTAGGAGTCAGAAACAACTCTTCCAGGCACTAATGACCTATGCCTACTTATGCATTTACACCAAAGAGGTATAAAAAATAACTAATTGCTTACTCAAAATGAACCTCTCTGCAAGAGCTTAATTGCATGAGATCTCCCAGACAAGACAGGACCCTTGCTGGGGAAGCCTGGCTGACTCCAGACTCTGTGATATCAGTAATCTTTAAAGTGAGACTTCTTCTATTCTTGATTAGCCTCACTCCTAAAAGAATTTTCTTGAGTGTCATACTAGTAACACCTCACACAATATATAGTAAGTAGATTGCAATTTTCTGAGTTTTAATTCATAGTCCTTAGAAAGTTAATAAAACATTTTGAGGGGGAAAGGAAATGGTGAAAAGGCCTCACGAAACCAGAATAGTTTTCTGGATTAATTAAAAGTTTAGGAAATTTGTCCTGCTGGAAGTCTTCCTAACCTCTCTGCAGATTTACACAATATAATATATTATCAGCTGCATCTGAAGAGTCCCCTCTATCTCTACAACTATAAAATGACATGTTATAGCTTTGCTGGAACTGAGACACCAATGTTAAGTGCAAGGTCCACAAAACCCTTGAAGTTTCACCTTTAAATTGTATTGAAACCCAGAACATTTCAATACCACATTCATTTGCTGGTCTAAAGCAAGACAACTGGCTAATGAGGAGGGATCAGTCACAGGCATAAGAAGAGGCTGTGTGAGTAGCATGAGAACTAAAGTGCCAAACTAGTGACCCAGAGATATGGTACAAAAAGGGGTTTGGACTACATGGTCTTTAAGGTTCATTCCAATCCCTTAATATTCTGTGATTATATGATTCTATAATTCTATGATTCTATGTTGTGTTTCAGTGGAATTGACCAAGTCCTTGATTTCAGTGAGGAACCATATTTCCAGGCCATCATTTTTTGAAAGCTCTAGTTTTTACTTGCCCTAAGTGAGCTGGTGGCTTACCTACATTTTCCTTCAGAGATAGATGGACCCCTGAAGCACCTGCAGGGAAAATGTACATGTGCTCCTCCCATTCAGACGCTGGTGCATCCAAGAGGATGTAAATGCAGTATGTTTCAAGGAAAATCTCCTGGACATGGTACTTGATGTGCATTTCATGGAATGATTTAGTTTTGTGTGCAAGCAACAGTAATAATAGCCTCTTGTAAATTATTTGACTCTTATCGTATTGACTAATGAAAATTATTGCACAACTACCAAAGAATTGTGACTTAGGCCTGCCCATTCTCTCATGCATTTCAAACACCAATGTTCCTGGTCAACAAGCACACACTACAGAAAGAATCTAGTATGCTAAGATGCCACAATTATTATTTTTAGATAAAAAACTTACTCTGTTCCAGGGCACTGGCACTCTACAATGACTTAAATTTCTGGGAAAAATGCAAAATTATTCTTATCCTTCTTCCTAGGCTAGGAAAAATAGTTAAATTTCTTTTCCACCATGTAAAACTAGTAAAAAAATTATCAATAATTTTCAAAATCAAAATAATCAATAATTAAGGGCAAGATGGATCATAGACTCTTTATCATTGCTAGGTCAATAGTACATGTACTATGTCATTAGCAAAAAGTGTTTTTATCCATTTTTTGCTTGACCTGTGTTACTGACTTTGATGACTAACCCCTTCTGCTCCTTATGGAGGGCTGACTATTGTAAAGGGCTGAATAAAGTCCAGTTTTGTTCACACCCTCCCCTCCATGCAAAAGTAGTGTTAAATACCTGAGAATTTGCAGCAGATGGCTAACAAGTTGATCAGTGTCCAAGATGATTAGGTGGCACATGACATACAAGAAAAAACAAGAGACCTGTTATTATTTGGCTTGGAGAGAAGAAAGCTAAGGGCAGGTGGGGCCAGGGGAGGTATAATTCCAACCTTTCACTAGCAAAAAAGGCAGATTTAGGGAAATAGAGACAGTGCATGCCATAATGACAAGACGGAATGGTTATGAGTTGCAGAAATAAAAGGAAAAGAATTTGCCCTTGAGGGTCCTATTGTGCTAGAACAGAAAGTGCCCAGAAAGGCTGTAGAATCTCCCTCCTTGGAGGTTTCCAATTCTCCACTGGGTAAGTCCCTAAGCACCTCTTCTAGGTTATAAACTGGTGTTGCTTTAAGTTGGAGGAAGGTCCACAGAACCCCACCCCCTGGATGTTCCTTCAGGTAAAAAGTACTCAGTGATTCTATGAAATAATCTCTTGATTGTCAAGAGCACAAAGTATATAGGCACTTATATTGGATATGGAACTTCAGTACTACTTTTTGCTATAAAGATCCCACTGTATTTCTTTCATGTTGGGCAAAAAGTGAAAATAACTAATGTAAAGTGTCCCTGTCTTAAGATCTCCAGAATGTATAGCTAAGACACACAAAAAAGGCAGGAAGACAAACAGATAGAAGGGTAATGTTATTTACTCAAGGATCAGTGGAATAGTACAAGATTACTGTCAGAGGCAGAGTTAAGACCTATACCACTGAGCAATATACTAGGGAAAAAAACTATTTTGTTTATGCTGTTAAAATGCTACACTTCTCTCATAATTATACTTAAAAATACAAGTTTTCCAATGTAGTACTTTGCCAATGACCTGATACAGACATTCCTATACAGTCATTAACAACTATAGTTACAATTATTGGGCTTGCTGATAACAGTTTCATTAGGATGTCTTGGAAATGTGGAAGAAGAGAAGGAGGAAATGGTGGAAGAGGTGGCAGAAGCAAGGAGTGGCAGCAGGCAGCAGGAGGCCATGGAGGAGCAGAAGGAGGAGGCAATAGAGAAGGTGACAAAAGAAGTTGCAAAGGGCTGCAGCAGAAGCAAAGAAGGAGGAGGTGACCAAGGAAGTGATGTAAGAAAGGAGGCAGAAGAAGGTGGTGGAAGAGAAGAAGCTGATGGATGAGATGACAGAGTAGGTGATGGAAGAAGCTGGAAGAAGGTGGTGGTGAATAAGGGAAGGTGGAGGGAGTGGAAGGTGGCAGAGGCCAAAGGTGGAGGCATGCAGTGGCTAAAGAGTGAAAGTCATGGAAGGGTGTGGTGGTGAAATGCAGAGGTAAAGGCAGTGAGACAGAAGGCAGCTTTGGCATATGGAGGCAGTGGCTGATTAATTCAGCACTGGAAGGTGGCAGCAGTGGGAGGTGGCAGAAGGCAGCAACAGGAGGCAGTGATGGAATGTGACAGCAGACTGCATTGACAGGAGGTGGTGGCAGCAGAAAGCAGTGGAGGAAGACAGCAGAGACAGGCAGTGCACAAAGGCAGCAGTGGTGGAAGGAAAAATGGTGGTGGAAGAAGACAGAAGAAGGTGGAGGTGGCAGAAGGAAGGCATTTGCGTTGGAAGGTGGCTGTGGCAGATGAAGGCAACAGAAGCAGGCAGAAAAATAGGAGGAGGAGGCAATGGAGGAGGGAACAAAAAAAGGCAAAGGAAGAAAGCCACAGAATAAAGGAGGAGGAAATGGAGGAGGCAAAGAAAAAGTGTTGGAAGAAGAGAAGGAGAAGGCTACAGACAAGGCAATTAAGGAAGGTGGCAGAAGACATTGGAGGAAGAGAAAAAAGAGGCTATGGAAGAAGACAGTGAAGAAAGGGTAGGAGGAGGCTGTGGAAGTAAAGAAGGAAGAAACAACTGAGGAGGCAATTGACGACAATGGTGATGGAGGCAATGGAAGAAGAAGCAAGAGACAACAGAGGAGGTGAAGGAAGAAGGTGACAGAAGAAGTGAAGGAGGAGGCAATGGAGGTGGTGGAAAAAGGCAGTGAAGGAAGAGAGGGCAGAGGTAAGAGAACGCAGCAGAAGTGTGTGATGGAAACAGAAAAGGAGGCAATGGAAGAAGGTGCTGGAACTAGGAAAGAAGGAAGTGATGAAGAATATGACAAAGTAAGTGATGGAAGAAGACACCAGAAAAAGCTGGGGAAGAAAAGGAGGACGTGATGGTGCAGGTGACAGAAGAAGATGGCAGAGGAAAAGAAGGTAGAGGGAATGGAGAAGGTGCTGGGATAAAGTGTCAGAAGAAGGCAGCAAACAAAGAGAAGGAAGGCTTGGTGGAAGAAGGTGTTGGAAGAAGTGCAGGAGGCAGTGGAAGAAGGCCGGGTGAGAAGGCCACAGAAGAAAGCAGAGGATGAATGTGGTAGAAGAAGGTGGTGTAAGAAGAAAAGGAGGAGGACACAGAAGAGGTAGAATAGAATAAAGCAGTGGAAGAAGGTGGCAGCAGAAAGGAAGGAGGAGGCAATGGAAGAAAATGTTGGAAGATTAGGAGAAGAATGAGGAGGAGACAGAGGAGGTGACTGTCTTTATTTTGGCTGGGATAGAGTTAATTTTCTTCTTAGGAACTGGTGCAGCACTATGTTTTTAATATGAGAATAATATTGATAACACACTGATGTTTTGGTTGTTTTTATGTAGCGCTTACTCCAAGTCAAGGACTTTTCAGCTTTCCATGCTCTACCAGCAAGGAGGTGAACAAGAAGCCGTGGGAGAACATAGCTGGGACAACTGACACTAACTGGCTACCAGAATATTCCACACCACAGGACTTCATCCTTAGAATATAAACTGGGAGGAGTTGGACAGAGGGGACTAATCACTGCCCAGGGACAGGCTGAGCATCACTCAGCAGGTGGTAAGCAATTGCACTTTGTTTTTCTTGCGTTTTCTTTTTCTACATTATTATACTTTCTTTTAAGCATTAAACTGTTCTTATCTTAACCCACAAAGGTTTTTTACTTTTTTTTTCTGATTCTTCTCCCCATCCAACCGGAGGAGAGGAAGTGAGGGGAGTGAGTGAGCAGCTGCATTGTACCTAGTTGCTGGCTAGGGTTAAAGCATAATGATCCTTTTGTGGTGCCAATGTGGGGCATGAAGGGTTGGGATAACTACAGATCTGACCAGAGTGTGATGAAACAAAATAATTTTTGCATATTTTCAAAAAGAAGAAGAGCATTCATTTTTATCAGCCTATATGATAGAATCGCTGTTCTTGAAATTAATCTGATCTGTGTGCTCAGCATTGCTGTCACCTCTGTGTTTCGAGAGCCATCTATTGGGAACTATTAATAATTACACCTTTTTCCTTTTCTCCTTGCAGAGCCAACCTAGGGGGCAAACTAACTTCCTTCCTTCCTTCCTTCCTTCCTTCCTTCCTTCCTTCCTTCCTTCCTTCCTATCTATTATGGAAGCATTTTAGGCTCCTATCTGAAAATTCTTGTAGAGCCTCTAGCAAACCCTCTTGCAGAAAGCACTAAGGGACACTCAAGGTTGATCCCTAGGCTTTTGGAGTCAGGGATACAGAGGACCTGAGGTCTGTATACTGCAGCTGAAAAAGGGATACTGGCAGCAGAAGAACAGGAAGGAATTACAGTGGAATAAGGTGGCAAAAGAAGGGAAAGGAAGATGGAAGCAGTAGAAGACAAGGAGAAGGAGATGAAGAACAGAGTGGAATAAGGTAGCAGAAGAACATGTCAGAAGGTGGTGTTGGAAGAACAGGAAGAGGAGGAGGAACAGGGCTGTGGATGGTGTGCAGCAGAAGATGACAGAGAAAGGGACAGAGGGAGGCAGCAAAAGAAGGCAGTGGAAGAAGAAAAAGAGGAGGCGACCGAAGAAGGTGGCAAAAGAATATGGCAGAAGAATAGAAGGCAGCAATGGAAAAGTTGACAGAGGATGTCAGCTGAAGAGCTGACAGTGGTGAAGAAAAGCAGCATAACTAGAGAAGGAAGAGACAACAGAAAAGACAATGGAAGAAGGCAGCAGAATTGAAAAAAGATAAGTCAGTGGAAGAGATAGTGGATGAAGATGGCAGAAGAAAAAAAGGAGGATGACGTGACTTAAGGAGACTACAGCAAGTTGTAGCAGAAAACAGGAGTGGAAGAAGACAAGGAGCTCTCCTTGGGGAGTGTTTTAACCATCCCAAAGCCTCTCCCTTCCCTCTGACTCTGCCCTTCCCTCTCCTACTTTCCCAGTTCCTTCTCCACCAAAACTGGAGACTGTATCCTAGTCGCCACAGCCTTGCTTGGCCACACTCCTCTCTGGATGCCTGTGCCTCTGGGTTCTGTGCTGCAGAAAAGGAAGCAAGAAGAGGGCAGGAAAATTATTCCAAGGCAACTGGAGAATTTCCAGGACACGAGGAAATTTTGCTCAAAGGTTGGAGAAGAAAATGTGCGTCACCATCAGTTGCTCTCTGGATCAGATTTAAATAATGATGCAAGCAATACAAAAACCAGCTTTAGAGGAAGGAAGATTTAAGGATCTCTATCTAGGTATCCTTTCTGAGACATAGAGAGAAGTTGTGTGGAAAGCAGTGTTCTGAATAGTCTTTATGTTGCCCAGGAAAGACAGATATTTTATTCCCCCAGCAAACCATTTAGAACTCAGAATCATTTAGGGCAAGTGTTCCCATTATTTAAGCTCTATCCCCACTTCCATCTCTGCTTGAACAACAACAGCCCAGCAGCACTGTCAGATAAACCCACCTTCTAACACACATCTCTGTCAGGTCAGACCCGACCTGTGCCCCCCCATCCTGCTCAAAAGGGGCTGAGGTGCTCCCAGGAGACCTTCTATGCTCCAGCAAATGAAGGCATGAGTTTGGGTAACTCTCCAAACTTATGCAGGACTTAAGCAACCCTGACTGTCCTTCTCTGGGTCATGGGTGACATGCTGGTAGAAGGGTGAGAGTCCAGAGAGATCCGTAATAATCTTTGGTCTCTTGCTGGGCTGTAGTAGCAGGGAACATTCCAACACCATGCCATTCCTGGGGATGAGGGAGATTGGAGTGGGTGTCCTTCAACCTCATAGCCCTCCAAGGATTTTTCTTCCATAAATGTGTCCCTTCTCTTTTTGAGGCCATGTAAAGGTTTTGCATCCATAAAAACCTGTGGAAAGGACTTCAGAGCTTTCATAAAATAGAAGAAGTGTCCTTTCCTTGTTTTGAACCAGCCATCCCTGCCAAGTTTTGCATGCTACTCCCTAACAGACAAAAAGCAATCCATCCTTCCCCTGGCTCCCAGGCCACTCATAATTTTATAAATCCCTGTCATGTCCTACATCCCCTTTCTCTCTAGGACACAAAGAATCCGTGTCACTGTCAAGGACAGAAATAGAAGAAAAGCATTGTGGCCATACATGAAAGAGAAATACAGGCATAGACAACAAGGCAGGAGGCTGTGACAGCAGTTTTGTTCAGGTGTGGAGAGCTGGAGGATAAGAAGCTTTGGAGAACATACAGCTCCCAGAAAGGAGACAGTTGGGAAGAGAGAATCAATGGACCCTCCACTAGCAAGTTCTGCGAGGTATAAAAGGACTACCCTCAGAAACTCCTCCTGATTTATGCTCCTAGGAATCTTTATCTTTGTCAGCCCATGGTCTTACCAGGTTTCTCTTTCCCAGGATCTTGCATCAGTCTGGACAAGTGTATTTCCTTTATCTGAGTCCAGTGTTGATACAGCTGACCAAAATACTTGAACTAGGAACGTGGAGTTCTAGAAATACAAACTGCCATTGCTTGTCCATTGATAATACCTAACACAGCTGCCCTTCAGTCACCAGCCCTCTCCCTTCCTGTGTCCCTGGAGCCACCAGCTTTCTACTGCAGCATCTCTGCATGCAATGAGAAACTCTTTGTACTAATAGGTGTATACCCTTGAGTGTATCCTTTGAAAGACCCTGCAAAAAACATTACAATGGGTCTATGGAATGTTCAGCAGCACATCTGATAACAGCCTTTGTCTATGCCAATGGCATGTTTTGGACAAAGACATTAAAATTTCAAACTAAACATTATTGTAAACTGGAAATTTTTCTTGTTCTCGTTACTATATATATATATACTTGGATATACAGCTTTGGTATTT
>VXAD01012335.1:2214-48282 GCA_013399195.1 Dicrurus megarhynchus
AAATTACCATTATAGATTTGTAAGCTTGGGGGGGAGGGGGGGGAGGAGAGGGGGGAGAACAGGTTATTTTTAAGAACAGAAAGTGTTGTGGGGAAGATTTAATAGGACAAAATGTGAATTCAAGTATTTATATTTGTGTTTAAAATCTGGATTACTGGGGTTTGGGTTGGGTTTTTTTTGGGGGGGGGGTTGGTTGGTTTTTTTTTAATAGAAGCTCTATCAGTAGGAAGTGATACAAGAGGGGAAAAATCTGTAGTTGTAAGCTTGATCACGGAGTGAATAGATATTAAAAAGGTGAATATTTTATCCTAGGAAATATGTAGAGAGATTTTCAGGAGTGCAGAATCAGGTGAAGGACCTGTTGCAGGGCTCTGGAGAGGCTGCAGACCACAAGTTCTGTCTCTGATCTTTCAGGTGAGTGATCCAAAGCTGGGATCACAAAAAGGAGGGCCACGATCAGCACAGGGGTGTTTTTACAGGCTGGGAAAACCAGGCTTATTTGATTTCTGCCCTTGGAAAAAAAAAAAACAAAAAAACAGAGTGAAGACACAATTGATTCTCTGAGGGTAAATGTGAGGGAAAGTAGAGATTTAAATCAGAGAACAAATCTCGCAGTAAGAGAAAATGGCCGTGGATAATCCTGAGATGGAAACCAGAGGTTTCTGATTGCTGCACAGTAATCCCAGGGCTTCCTTAAACTTTGTAGAACCAGGAAACCTGCCTAATTATTAGATGGTTCTGGAAGAGAGTTACAGAGATTGTCTGGAATAGCCAAGAATTTCTTGATTATCCCATATGCTTTTCTTTTTTTCTTCTTTTCTTTTTTTTTTTTTTTTTAACATTTTATTTCTAGAATCTTTTTCCAAGCAATGGAAAAGCAACACTGTAAGAAGCAGCCATTGGCACCACACAGGAAGTGAGTAGGAGAATCATGTTTCCATGTTGTTATCCTGCTCCTGATCTATGGTAATTCGTGCTTGCTGCCTTTGGGTTTACATCCAAGTGATGAGCTCAGATCCCAATTTCACTTCTCACTTCATTAACTGGTTTTGGGCCTGAAGGGACCTCTAAATGTCACCTGCTGCTACCCCCTGCCTCAGCAGGGACATTCTGCACCTGGTTAGGTCTCTAAAAGCCCTGTTCAGGCCGGGTGTGGAACAAGCCTCTTTTCGGAGTCTGTACTAGAGGAATTTGAAATTCATAATTGTTTTATTTTATTAAAGAACGCTGTGCCTTGATTTTCTGCTAAACAGCAACACTTTTCTTAAGAAAACCAACTCAACCTAAGTTCTATTTACTATTATCTCAGCCACTTAACTTTAACGTACAGACCGAGGTGTGCCCATTCTGGGGACAGAAGTGGCTGGGGGCTTCCCCAATCCCCCAAAACAGGAGCTGTGCCCTTAGGCCCGCCTGCCCCGCCGCTGTCCCTCCCGAGGGGCGGGAATCCCCTGCAAGCGGCACCAGCAGCAGCTCCAAGGCGGGCGAGTCCGGGACCCGGGACCGGGACCGGGTCGGCTCCTCTCCCTACCACCCGGCGCCGCTCTCCGCCCGCCGAGCGCCGGGCCGGATGTCACGGTGACGGGCGGGAGGCGAGGCCGGTGCGCTCCTCCGGCAGTCCTGAGCCCGGGCGGGCAGGTGGAGCTGGGACCAGCGAACGGAGCATGGAAGGTGAGAAACGACCCCGCTCTTCCCCCGGACCCTCTGCCCGGTCGGAGCCCGCAGCGGCTCCACCGCCCGGGGGCTTTCAGCCTCTTCTTTCAGCGCTGGCTGCATATAGATCACAGGTTCTGGAGAAGAAATCGAATCTCGTGTAGCAATTAAACGGGAAACGAACGGGGCTTTTTACCCCCTCTCTGTTTAATTTCAGAGACATCATAAAGCGCGTGATTAAGCCGAGGTTTAGAGCGCGCTTTATCTGCTGTTCGTATTCCGGGGTTTAACGAATTCAAGAGTGTCTTCTTTCTTTTCACCTGTAAAACGTGCCCATAATATTCAGAGCCAGCAAAAAACCAAGCTGGGACTTAATCTGGGGTTGTGGAATAATTCCCTGTCATAGAAAAGCAAAATTTCAGGTGTTTTTTACAATCCTGGCTTTGCAAAGCATCACTTGGTTTCTTATTTCAAAGGTGGAGATTCTTACTTCAACTCAAGGTTTTAAGGGCTCCAGTTTAGATTCTGGTCTGTCTCAATGACTTGAGGCTTTTGGTTATTTTAAGTTAGCTGCAGAAGCCTATTTAAAGATGCATTTTCCTTTGCTAAAGGCTTTTTAACTTTTTATATGTAAATAACCACTCATTGAATCTGACTGAATCGAGAACGTTGCTGCTTGAGAGACGTAACTAATGATTTGAAATAATGGGTTTGAGCGCACTTCAGCACTTTAAAATGCAGCCTCATTTTCTTGATCGAGTTGAGATCATTGTCTTTTTGGGAGAGGAAAGTTTGTGAGGTGTGTTGGAATAGTCTGTGACTAAAAAATAACAAGGTTTCTCTACAACTGAGGTTATCTAAGAAGTCCTTTTTTTGGCATTTTTATTTTTTTCTGTGCTCAAAGTGAACGTGGAAATAATCCTTCAGGTTTTGGGTCTGTACTTGAGGATGATGAGGATCCATTAACGTGCCTGAGGTTGTTGCACTGGGGATGAAGTTAGTGCAACAGTGTTGTAATGTGTTATCTCTGGATACAGTAACTTTCAAAAGTGTATCCGTGGGTCTCGGAAAAATCCCCGTGCCCTGAGGACAGAGGGGTAACACGGCTGACCTGGATTTTCCATGCCCAGTGTGAGGAGGTTTGGTAGGGTCGCAGAGCAGCAGACAGTCCCTGGCAAGAGTGGGTGTTTGAACCAAAATTTGTCATTAACTTGATTTTATCTCTCCATGACTGGTTTGGTTTTGTGACTACCGAAAGAACTGCCCAGCTATCAGCTCCAAATTCTGAGCTGGGATCAACAGGTTGGATCAGGAGTTGGACTTTGATGATCCTAGTGGGTCTCTTCCAACTCAGGATATTCTATGTTTCAGGATATCCTATACTGAATCACTGAATTATTCTGCTGGGTTTAGACAATTGTATGCAACAATATGAGAAAAATCTCCTTACGCTGCTGATCAGGATTTCTTCCCAAAATGACATGTGCACTTAAAATGCCCATGATGTTTTACACATTGCATGGTGCTTAAGAGCAGCAAAGTATCAGAGACCCCATAAAGAGTTTACTTGGCCCAGATGCCTTCTTCAGAAAGCCGTGGAAGCTGTGGATGCTGGACAAGTACATTCAGTGGAGAAATTAGCTAGAATTTCTCTCCTTAATGGCCCAGTGTGGGTTGAAGGTGAAAACCTTGTTGGGGTGGAAGAGGTTGAGTGGTGTACACAGCAAAGGCACTGGCTTCAGATAAGGAAAGTGGCTGTGTTTGCTCCATATGCTCTGATGGAAGGACTAACAGCAGGTGGGATTTTCAAAGGTGTCCCCTTCCCTGTGTTGTTGGGCCGAAAAGAGCAGCTGGCAGGAAAAAGGCAGCATTCTGGTTTCATTCTGGGGACAAACAGGTGAAATTATAATAATTCAAGATATACCTCCCATTCTGTATTAAGGACAGAAAGGTATTAGGGTCATAAGTGATTTGAAAAATACCCGTTTTAGGGGGGTTAAATTTCTCGTTGACTGTTCTGGCCGAATACCACGATAAAGTATGAATAGTGTTGCATATCAAAATACCGTAACACCTTTTTAGCAAGCTATTTGAATATTTTGGCTCCCTTTGCCTATTGGCGTAGAACACAGGATGGCCAAGGATTGGTTTCGAAAGCACATGAATTTTACTTCTGCTTTGTAAATGCACATTGTGCCTCGGCTGCAGCACACAGAGACGGGCATCCTCTTCCCATGCACCCCAGCCAGTGGAGCTCTTTGAAGCTTGGGAAGACAAACACATTCTGTAAGTGATTTCCTGCCTCGTGTTTTTCTGAACATTTGGTAGAAAAATGGCCTTATTGGTATAGAATCAGGGATGGAATCTACCCACACGTTCTCCTGTCGCTGTGAAGGATCTGCCTTAGGATAGTCAGGAAAGAGAGCTGAGGTTAAATATTAAGAGACCACTAAGGCTGTAAGAAGCTGCTGGAGACTGATGCTGTAAAGAAAGCAGGTGCTGGTGAGGGAAGGTCGGAGGCTTGAAAGTGAGACAAAGACCGGGATGTTTCTCAAGCAAGAGGAGAAATGTTCTAGAGTGTGTCATCGTTCTTATCTCTTCCGAAGGGTTGTCCTGTGCAGCAGCCATCACGGGCAGGAACCTGTTGTGTTCAACAAAATATGAATAAATTCATAGACTCCATCTCGGCAGGGAGCAGATGAGGGTCTGAGGAGGCTGAGCAGGTCCTGCTCAGCTCTCACGGGGTTCGGGCAGAGCCGTTCTCCAGAAAGTTGTCCTGCAGCTGCCAGGGAAACCCTAGGAATGCAATGGTTTCTAAAAATATACAGTTATCCAGGAATATCTGTAGAATTATTGGAATTCAAGCAGTCATGTAGGGGGTTCTAGTTTTTCCTTCCACAGCCTCCTGGAAGCTCAGGGGAAGACAGAATTACTGTCAAGGTTTCAAAGGCACCTTGGGGCTTCAGACTGGGGCTTTGACCCAAATGGGCAACTGTGCAGGGTTTCTGAATGCAATTAAAACCAAAATCAAGTGTTGCAGAATAAGGGAGATTTCATTTAATTATCTGCAGAATTACAAGGGTTTGCATGATTTAAGTGTCTGTATTCATGGAATTATAGAATGTTTTGGGTTGGAAGGGACCTTAAAGCTCATCCAGTTCCACCCCCTGCCATCTTCCACTTGATCAGGTTGCTCTAAGCCCCATCCAGCCTGGCCCTGAACACTTCCAGGGATGGGGCAGCCACAGTTTCCCTGGGCTATTATTGCGGTGTAAAGTTAAAATCAATATTAGAGAAAATTTTGTTCATTTACCCAGAATTTACTGATGTCTTCTAATCATTATTTGCTGTATAAATTGGTCCATCTGCTTCTTTGTACCTCAATTTTCCTGGCATAATAGAATAAAAATGAGAAATTAAGGGCTATAACTATACAGTTCCTTGATCTTTTTTATTTATTTCAAAATATAGATTCAGTAAATATCTGAACTTTTTATCATTTAATTCTGTGACTATCTTTATGATGCAAGGCCTTTATTTTGTTGCACACACTATCCCACCCTCTATTCATGCAGTTTTTTTGGAGTACCTCTTCTGATACCAGGCTGCCTCGCTGAAGAGTTACCAGAGCTTTATATTTTAACGTTGCAGAGACCACAAAAATGTTCCATATGCAGAGGAGGTAAAGACAGATAATTATGGGGTAAATGTCACCCGTGGTTAACACCTCATGCCCGCTGCCTGGGTGTTTCTGTTATGTAACTGCCAGGAAGAAATTTTCCCGGTCCAGGAACTATTATTACTTAGGTTCAAAGCTGATAAAAGATGTTATGGCATGTAAAAAATAAAGAGGGGGAAAAAGCTACTGGAAAGAAAGGAGGAAGGAAGCAGGTAACTGTGTCTGTGTTAAGAATTCAGCCTCCTAACAATGAAATCTCAAGGCAGGGAGGCCTTGAGTAAAGACATAACGGGACAGCTCAGGTCTGTGCCTCCAGTTCAACTCACCAGCTGAAATTTGGGCACTGCAGTGGGCAATGGGAATACCTGCAGCTTGTGTTGCCTTCAGAGCTCTGCTGAGCCCCCAGAATGCTGGGAAACCAGGCCGCATGGAAAAATTTTTAAAATTCCTAGCATTTGATCCCTTTTGGAATTTCTCAGTGGGAATTAGACTTACATTCCCATGAAAACCAAGTAGATCTTGTGAAGATAACGGGGGTTTCCCTTTGTACTGGAAGAGGAATGTAAGAATATTTTTGTACTTTAGAGAAATTAACTTCCTACAGAGTTACTACGGCTGTAGTGTGCTCACAGGGTACTCAATGAGTAAATCAAAAGTATAAGGTACTCTGTTCTATAATTTTTGAAGTTAGAAAATCATATTTAATCCCTTTTCTGGGCACAGGCCAGTACCCAGGATATAAAAAAGTGAAGCATGATACTAATTTGGTTTTTATTTCTTTGAAATGTTTTCTTTTTCAATTTTACTTTCAGCCAAGAAAACGGGAATTTGTAAGATTGTAACAACTGTGTCGTGAACTGTTCTAAATATTAAACACCTCAGGCTGCTTTTCTGTCTTTTGCAGATTCACAGCCCGGGATGGACCTCAGTAACCCTCAGGAACAGCCCATAGCTGCAGGTATGGTGCTGTTCAGTTATGTTCTTCCACCCTCTCTTAACAATTTTACATCGAAATGGAGAAAAATAACATTAATTGCAGCTGGTTTAGAGTCCCAGGACACTGAGTAACAGAGCCAAAAGTACAAAGAGGAGCATTAAAGGTAAAAATAAAAAGTAAATTTTAGAGTTGAAATAAAACTGTGGAAGTTCAATATAACATTGGAAAATTATAATAAAGTGGGAAAAAAAAGATTGTGTAGAAGGAAAGGAAACTTTTTCAAGAGAAAGCTGGAAGTTTTGATTAGGGAAGCAAGAATAATGCAATTCTCTTGGTTGACTGCATTTCTGAAAATATGAAAACAAACCTCGTGAGTGAGTTTGACAAGTGTTTCACTTTCTTGTTAATCAAAAAGTTGAGCCTCTTTTCAGCTCCAATGTAATATTTAGCTTGAGAAGGACCGGGGATGTTACCATCCAGTTGTCAATAGGTTAAAGAATTTACCAGCAATTTCACAGTATTACTGTAAATTTTAAAATTCCCAGAATGTTTGAAAGAAAATACTGTCTGTTTTTTAAATGAAATATTGATCTGAAATTTACAGAAATACACATAATATAGAGCTAGTTTGCATTGTGGGATTAATGGAAGAGGTTTTATTTAAAACACTTCACCCGAATAAATTTCACTAAAGTTAAAAATGTGTCTTTATTTCCAAGGAGAGAGGCTGGAATCTCTGGGATGCTGATCTGCATGATGATGTTGATATTTAAAAATACATATGTGGAATAAGCAGAGAAGTGCAAGTGGGTTCAAAGAGGCCTTGATTACACGTGCTTGAGCAGTTTCCTGGCCTAGGGCCAGAATGATTAATATTTTGCCCAAAAGAACAAAGTGGAGCTGTGATTCCTTTGCCTTGCTCCAAGGAGCTCCATCCCTGCTCACAGCAGTTGTCAGAACACCTATGATAGAGTTAGATATCCTGGATTTTATTCCTGTTGTCATTTAGAACAACCTCCAGAATATTTAGATCTGAGCAAAAGCTGAAAATGGGTTCAAGGTGTGTGTGAAAGTTTGTGTGGGACTTTGGGAAGTAAAATAATTCCCCAAAGTGCAACCAGTGAATCTGTAAAAGTAACTTTGTGGGCACTGTCAGTGGTGCTGGGAGTGTGCAGGTGCTTTGAGGGAATCACCTGGAAATATTCTTGGAGAATAAATAGTTAATTATTTTTTGCCTTTTTTTTTTTTTTTTATTCCAGAAGAACAAGAGGATTTGACAGACTGTAATCTGAACAAATCCCAGGAAATGGAAAGCATGGATAATGTGGAAGAAATGAAGGAACACAATCAGTCTAATGAAGAAGCAGGAGGTAAAGTAGAGTTGGAATTCTGAAAAATAGTAGTTATAATTTAGTTTTTTATTCATCTGATTATGCTATGAGAGTATGCCTGTAAATGGAATAGCAATACAATTCATTTGGAGCATTTCAACATGGTCTAAGGAGGAGCAACCCTTTTCCATCAGGGAACCTCACGTGCATTTTACCAAGGTCAGTTTTACAGGATCTGTGAAATATGGATGGGAAGATAAAAGAGCAAGTGCATCTGGTGAGCCTTTAATGTGTGTGGTAACTTACAAACTCCTAAGAGCAGTTTGCATAGGCAAATCCCGTGTTAGGACTGCAATTTTTATTAATGCTGCTAAGTGCTTTCATACCTAAAAAAATAACTTGATAATTTATTCTTTTTTTTTGAAAGGAAGAAGAAGTTATCTCAAATTCACAGGACCACTCAGGCCTGTAAAATTTAAAACTGTAGCAGCAATGCTGTACTGTGGGTGAAGGGGAGGTTGGTCAGTTTTCCATGTTTATTGTCGAATTTGAAGAATAAACCCTTCCTAAAAGTCTGGGAGAAGACATTGGGATTAATTGAAATAGTAAACCAATATGTACTGTCTTTAAAAACCAGCAGGCCCTCTTCCTTTGTAGATGTAGCTCCTGGAACTTGGCAATCTTACAGCCCTCAGAGCTCTGGGGTTTATATGTGTGTATAACATAGATGTTGAGTTTCTTACATGCTGTAGAAGGTCCTAAATGGAGTTCTCAGCATTAACAACAGCTCCTGCCCATGATCTGAGAATGTTTATCTGTGCCAGGGGCCTCAGCCACCACCAGTGAGGAGTGTGCCTGGTGGAGGATGTGGGGCACATGCCCTGGGGAGAGCACACATGGTGTTACCAGTTTCACAGTGCTTTTCTGTGCCACAGGTTTGTGGCAGTACAGCAGTGCCAAGGGAAATTATGACTGTGGCTTTGGGTAGGAGTTTGAGGTAGAGTTTGTATCACATGAATCAAGTAAATCACTAAAGAATTATGTGTTTTGGCTGAGCAAGTAGCTTTGGTTGTTCCCTCTAACATTAATGTGATTATTTTGCAGAGGTTATACTTTTGCATTATTAAAGACCAAACGTTTTTATTGGTTAACAAATTGCAAGCCAACATAAAAAACTCAAGGGAGTGGTGAGATGAATCTCACTCAAGGATCTACAGTGCCACTATCTGGAACTGTGCTGGTGTCTGGCCTTTCTGGACAGTTTATGGAGAAACATCACACAGGTTTTCTGACCAAATTCAGGTGTCTGGCTTAGGGTGAAAAGCCTCGTGTCCCCAGAGCAGCTGCTGCTTAGCAGGATTCTGCAGTCAGTCGAGAGTAGCTCAGTATAGATGTCTGCAATATTGAGCCTGCCTTGGGCAGGTGAGTTCTGCTCTGCTTACACTAAATACAGAATTTTAATAGAATAGACAGAATATGGAAGACTTGAGCTTTTTCTACATCCAAGGCAGCTAATCTCTCAGATCCCACAGCACATAAAATATTCACAGCCATGCTCTAGCTGTTTGTCCACCCCTTGCACCAATTCGTCTCTCACTAACTCACTTCTCCCTGGGCTTTCCCAGTGTCCCGGCCCTTCACTCCTCCTGCTGAGCTGTGGGTGCAGGAAGCCAGGACAGAATTTTCCCAAACCCCTCAGTATTGACCATCTGAGAGGAGTTGCTGTAACTTCTTCCCACCTTCCCATTCCAGGAGCCATGTCCATACTGCTTCTATGCAGTGTCCAGGCATGAAGCAAGTCCTTTTCCTGTTCTCTGGCTGCCCTGTGCCTGCAGTACCATTTCTCATCCTCTTTTCCATACATTTAAGTCAGGAACAAGTTGGACATGTGGGAGATTGTTTGTACAGGCACTGCTTTTACCATTCATTTTTTATATTGCTGCTGATCTCTAAAAGTCTCTTTACCATTTGTTCTGGAATGCAAACACTGAAAATTTACATCTCAAAGACAATGCCATAAATATCAATAAAACATCTTTCCCCTCCAACAGCCTCCCTTACCATTAGAGCTCATTTATTATAAAGTGAGTATGAACCTTCAGTACCACAGTGCCCTATTCCTTGCTGCTCACTGTAGGAATAAAGCCACGATTGCAAGGAGAAAGCTGGTTCAAATGCACAAAAAAGGTACTTCCAGCATCTCAGTGTAAAATGGCACAAAATAAAATATGCATTGTGTTTGCTTCAGTGCTTCACACACTGTTCTCTACAGTCATTCTGATACCGGAAGCACAATAAATCTTAAATATTTAAGCATGCTGTGCTAGTACTCCAGGCCGTGCAAGGATCAGTAGGTGCACTTAAATTTCCTCCCAACAACACCAGTTCAGTTGCTGTTGGAGACTGAAAATCACAAATAATCTCAGCTTTCATGTCATGCCCTCTATAAAATAGCAGCAGCTCTGTTAGTCCCTGAGCCGTCCTCGTGGGTCAGTAACTACTGTCTGACTTCTATAAATGAAACCACATTCTGACACTGCTGTCCTGGTGGGAGGATTATCTTTTGGGGATCACTAACCCCGGTAAAAAGGAATATTTAATATTCTCCAGGATCACAGAATAGAAATATTATGGGTATTGGTGATGGCTTTTGGGAAAAGGATTATGTCCTGCCTACACCTGAAAAACCTATTGGTTAAAAAACCCCTCAATTTCTTTATTTGGCACATTGATATGATCACTAATCCCCTCATTTTATATCAAATTTAAAGAGAAAATATTTATGTGATTCTCATAAATGTTAATCACTTTTGTGAGTGAGCAATTCCACTCCAGCACCTTCCCAATTCATTGCTGGTGACAGCCTGTGACACAGAAACCTCTCCTTTTTCTCTCCTGAACCCCCGCATGATCCGTGCCCCCGGGGTTTGTTCCATCTGCTGAAGGCCATCATGGGAACATGAGGCCACTGACTCATGGAGAGAGATCAGGCCTTCGATAACCTGATTTCCACTGCCTTAGTATGTCTGTAACATGTTTTTCTCCAGCACAATTATGTCTGGTTTTTCCATGTCTTGTCAGCCATCCACAGCGAGTAGGAATCTTCCAGTTTCTTGGACTACATGTTTTTGTGACTCTTGCATTATTCATGGGTGACACTGTGAGTATGTTGTGGGGATTTATTCTGAGGCTTTGAGCAGAAGCTGGAGCCTGCTTAAGTCTAGATGTTGTCTAACTTGGTTTGGTGGAGCCTTTTATCCTAAAAGTGGCACTGGGGTCCTTTTAAAAGCTTACAGACAGTTCATAAAAGCACTAAATTAATGTATAGGGCTGAAACACCACCACTGAGGCTCATTTGGTGTTAAAAAATCCACTTTTTCAGCAAACAGTTCCATATTTGTACTTCTCTGAGCCTGTGCAAACACACCAGCTCGTGGTGTTTTTTATGTGTGTCCTGACACAGGTGAGATGCCATTGGAAACAGCTCAACTTGTCTTATTCCACCCCCCTGTTAAAAGAGCTTCCATGATGATCATCGCTAAGTATCGGGCAAACAATTAGGCAGCAGGCTATAGTAAAATGGTAATTAAAAGCTTGATGGGGAAGAAGGAAAAAAAAGAAACAAAACCCCCTTTTCTTGCCTCAAGGGACTGGAAGCTGCACGCTGTGGTGCACATGGTGTATGCTCGCCTGCAACCATAAAAATACACTGTTCCCATGGTGCTTCCTGTGTCTAGTCTGAAAAGAGACAAGCAATGAGAGCGGGGGGGAAGCGTTTGATTTCCCCTGTTTCTTTATGTGCCCCCAACACTGTTACCTTTGGTGGCCAAAGTTGACATATCTTTAATTTAAAAATTAAATTTAAAAAGCCACGTTCTTTCCTCTGGGAGTCGCAGTCAAGCACGAATGTTTAATTATGTCTTAATTCTCTCAGCTGTTGAGGCAGACAACTTTTGGGGTGTTACGAATGTCAGCGAGCTTTCATGATTGTGAGCTAAAAAGAGATAAAAGCCACATTTGTGGTTTATGGATGTTAATTGCTGCTGCACTGAGGTATGTGAGGGGGGCGGTTGAAAGGCTGGAGTGAAGCAGGAGAGGTGACAGAGCCTCGCTGGGGCGCTCAGCGAGGTTCCAGCGGTGCTGCAAGAACACGCACTTATCTGCCTGGAAAGGAAGTGCCGTTTTTTATCAGAATATTACATCTCCCAAGCCCAGCTCGAGCCCCGGCGCTCATGGGACTCGGGGTTATCTCACAACATCAGCAGAAGTTCACTGCAAGGGGATTTCTGTAGTGTTAAACCCAGCAAGGAGTCTGTCCTGAACGGGTCGGGCTTCTCTGGAGGCTCTACTGGGACTGAAAGCCGCGTTTTCCTTATCAACAAACGATCCTCTTGACTTTGTTTGAGCTCTTCAGACTGTGCCGTCAGCGGCAGGAATGCTGCCAGGCACGCTCGGTGACATCAACGGGGCGGTGGTGTCACCCAGCCTGTAAATGATTGACATCAGCTGGACTATCCTGAGCACTCAGCACTGACATAGACACTCGGATACTCCGATTGCCCGGAGATAATCAGAAAGTGCAGCTATTTCTCATTCTAATTAACCCATTACAGTGATTAGAAAATAGAATTTACTTTTGAGATATCCTGACTCCCAGTGGAAGCTCTCAGACAGAACAAGGGCTGGAAAGAGGATGGATGCACAGAGTTATTCAATAGATGATGAGCTTCATTCCATAACTTTTAAAACTCCATTTTTCTTCACTTATTCTACAATGTGTATCTTGGATCCATACAAAATGATTCCCTGAAATTACAGGTGAGAGAAATACTTATTCCTTTGGCATCAAAATTAAATCTAGTCCAAGGCAGATGAGTTGTGATCCTTCCCCACTCCCCCCAGCAGAAATAAGTGAAGATGCAGAAAATGGCCCTAGGAAATCAAATCACATGTTGTTGTAGGAAATAATCCATTTTTGGAAATACAGATTAGTGGAAAGGAAATCAGTTCATGGGGATGAGTCACATTTTGCCCCCAAACCAGGCTGTTCATTTGGCACAAAATGGGAGTTGAAGGGGCAGATTCGCTCTCTTTATGCTGCTGGAAAAGTACCGGGAAAAGGAAACAGATCCACAAGACTCAAAACTTTGCTGAAATGCCACAAATAGTTCCCTGAGCATTGGAATTGATGGCTCTTGTGTCTCATTGCTGACTTTGCTGACTGACTTTAACTGAACTATGCAGAGTTTGCACTGGGTGCTCTGTGCCTGTTTCACCCGGGACTCCTCGGGCCGGCGTTGCCGTGTCCTCAGCGCCGTCTCCTATCGCGCTGCATTCGCTCCAGTTCTTGTTCCGGCTTTAGCTCCTTCTGCTGTTCAGGAGCGTTGGGAACTTTGTTAATTCGGAGCTCGGCTCTCTGTACTCCCGCGGAACAGCGAGTGGCTGCGCTCACCTGCCGTGCGTGCCAGCCGCGATCTTCTCCTGCCTCTCCTGGTGCAGGAGCTCCACCTCCAGGAGCGGCTCTGGGAGCTGCAGGTGCTCCTGGACGGGCGGTTTGAGTAATCCTGGTTTTCCAGGGAGGATTGGATTTGTTGTACAGGTCTGAATCACAGACTCCTGGGAACGTTTAGGCTGGGAAAGAGCTGTGAGATCAGTGTTACTGAGGGAACACAGAGCAGATGCACACGCTTCCCTAGAAGACTATGTTAAAAGTAAACTACAAATACTTAATTACTAGAACCTCAAATAGGAGAGAACATAGGTGTAATCTAAAATTCAAGTCAAGATTATTTACTGCTGGAATTTTTTTATAGTTTAATCAAATCAGTGCACTGTTCAAGGGGTTCAAGAACATCCGAACCAAGCTCCTGCCTTTAGTCTATATGTGTTAAAATTCCTCAGGTATTTATCACAGATTTCCCTGTTCTTCGTATTCTTTTATCTTATTTTCTCTCCATATTTTATTTTTCTTACAAGAATATATTGCATTGTCAGGAAGGCTCTTGGGAGATGAATTTACAAAGATTAAATGAAACTACACTTTGAATTTCTCGGGTTTGAAGTTCATTTGAAGCACAGTTGACCAGAGTCGACCATGCCTGAGTGGTCACATTAGTGATTGGTCCCTTGATATAAGTAATGCCAGTGATTATCTGAATTTAACATGTGGCCTTTCTCAGTCTGACTGTTGGGTCCAGATGTTCTCTGATTAACTGTCTCATTGAAGTCTGATTTAACAGTTGTGATTGTATCTGCCTTGCTGGACTTCAGGAATTGTAATTTTAGAAATGTTTTCTCTGGGTGATGGTATCTTAACGGCAAAGGAAGGGAAGAGCTCGTGCAGTTTCATCTTTTTCTGTGTTTTTTTGTAAGAGGGAGACTTTAAAGATATTCAAATCTGAAAGGATAACATTAACAGGTGTCAAAATTAAAACAAATTTCATCTGGGACAGGTGTTGGAAAACCTGGGCCACTACAGGCCTGGGCATGTGGGATGGCATTCCTTCTGTGCTGCCATCCAGCACTGGAGGTGTAGAAAGTTGAGTAAAAATGGCAAATTATTGCCACTTTTTAAAATTAAACAACCAAAATAAAACCCCATGATAGTTCAGCATACACTAGCCATAGTTTTCCAGCCTCTAGCCCAATTTATCTGAGGGAATGTCATTCTGCTTCCCCAAACTCTGTTTGTATCTTCAGTTAAGAGCATTTAAATGCAGTTAAATGAAGTTAAATTCCATTTCCTTCTCTAAACCCAGCATAGCACAGTGTTGCTGTACAGTTTGTCCTGTTTAACTCCAGCTTTGGGAACGCTCAGTTCTGAGGAACATTTCTCCTTTATCCCCACTTCTGTTAGTATAACGTCAACATAATTTGGAAACCAATTGAATGAAAATCCTAAAAAACCACTAGAGTATTATTGGGCAGAAAATGGAATAGTGGGGAAATACTGTGTGTGAAAGCACAGATTTACACAGGAATATTAATCTTTATAAGAAAAATCATCGTTTTTAGTCAGATGCTTGAAGAACCAGTTACATAATTCAAGTTTCCCGACTCATATGAGCTTGGAAACGACGTGTGTTGTTTGGTTGGGGTTATTTTGCAATTAATTGTACAACTAGATAAATTACACTATGCTTTAATGATAGAGAGGCACTGGTATTAATGAAGTAGAAAATACACATCTGAGCACTTGGAAAATGATGCCTGGCTGATTTTTTTTTTTTTTTTTTTTTTTTTTTTTTTCCAATTCTCAGTGCTGCATTTCAATTTGATTTGTTTCTATTTTTGTTTCAAGTCACAATAAAACCAAGGAGACTCATTACCATTGAGCCTGCACTCCACAAAGGGGAATGATGAAAGTTTCTCTCCTATATTTAGAAGTGAAATTTCCACCAGGTGCATTCTGCACCGGGTCATTTAGGAATTACTACTCATGTCTGCTTTATAAAGTATCTAAACAAAATAAGTACTAGGGTTTTTTGTACAAAAATGACTATTGAACAACAGTACTAAGAAAATACTAAAAGGCACAAAGATAAAATAAACCCAAAGCCAATATGTCCAAGTAATAAATACAATATTTGGGACTTTCAGCGCAGAAGTCTCTGCTTTGGCCCATAGTGACACAAAAAGGGACCTGAGGAATGGGACAGGCCCAGTGTCTGCACCCTGTAGGGGCATTTCTTGTCACCACATCCTGGTTGGGGTGGTTGTCTCGGCTGTCTGGCTGCAAGTTAATTCTGCTCTTAGGTGATTGCTCTTTCTTTGTTGGCAAACAATGATCTCATAAAAGCTGTTGGGAAAAAGGGAGCCCAGGCTGGAATCAGAGGGTAAACAAAGCCAGGGTGGGCCAAAAAGGCTTGAAATCTTTTCCCTTCTCTAGATGGATATCTGCAGTGAGTTAGAAGAAAAACATGGAGAAAAGTTGTCTTAACTCTGATTGTGTTGCCTCATTAAAAAAAAAATCTCATGTTGCTGTTGTGTCACTTTACATTTTATAGTTCCCCATTAGTTGCAGTGTCCAAATTTTCAATATATACATGTAAATGTTTTCTTCTTGTTAAGGAAAAAAACTTAAGTATAGCATTGATTATTTCAATAATTTTCCCCCAGTTTATAATTTTTATGGGGTGTACTACTCTCTTTATTCACTAAGGAATATGGAATTAATTTATTAATGACTTATCTTTGCCCCCAGTGTGTCGATTCCACGGCTGAGGTGTTTCTCACAAACACGCAGGATTCTGCCTTGCATTTGGAAACTCCGCCGACTTTTTCAGCTTCACCACTCTCTGTCTCAGGCTGGGTTAGGTACAGGAGTCTCTCCTTCTGGAAGGGAGCAGCTCTGGCGTGTGTCTGTGGGGTTTTGTGGAGATAACGGTGATGAATCATCAGTTAATACCTGTCAAACCCAGGTAGTCACAAGAACTCTCCAATATGCCCCGTATCGACTCCCTTCTTGTTCCTCGGCATCTGAATCCCATTAACAGCTGTCAAAACCTGGTAAACTATTTATATGCTTTCACAATTTGTTTAATTGGATAGTTAGGAAATGGCATACAAGAAAAGCTTTTCTTTTTCCTTTTTTTTTTCCTTTAGTCTGGCTGAACATCTGTAGCATTAGGGGCTCATTATCTCTGAATTGGCACAGCAAATCAGCAGCATCATTAAAATGCCACATTAAGATGATTAAGTTTCTTTGTTACCCAGTTGACTTTTTGCATGTGCTGAGGATTTCACGATTATGACCCCACTCCTTGTAAAACACTTGAGCTACATCACCCTTTCCTGCCGTTGTCTTTAATGGCTTCTGGGTTTTATTCCTTGTGCTTTTCCGATCGCTCCTGGTAAACTTTGCTTAACAACAGGACAAAACTTATGTTCTCTCTATTTGATGCCAGAGTCTCAGATTAAATGGAGAATTTGGGGGGGTTTTCCTTCCGAAACTTCCTCCTAGAGAAAACAGCTAAGGTTCAGGAGCCCTCCAACTTGCCCTAATTATTTACTTTTTTATTTCTGCATTTTCAGCCTGGAGAAGAGAAGGTTGCGTGGAGATCTCAGAGCAGCCATCCAGTATCTGAAGGGACCTAAAAGGAAGCAGAGAGGGGCTCTGCTTCAGGAAGTGAAGGAGTGACAGGACAAGGGGGAATGGCTTTAAGCTGAAAAAGGGGAAATTCATGTTGGATATATGGGAGAAATCCCTCCCTGTGAGGGTGGGGAGGCCCTGGCACACATTGCCCAGAGAAGCTGTGGCTGCCCCATTGCTGGAAGTGTCCCAGGCCAGGTTGGACGGGGCTTGGAGCTGCCTGGGATAGTGGAAGGTGTCCCTGCCCACGGCGGGGGATGGGACTGGATGAGCTTTAATGTCCTTCCAACACAAACCCTTTGTGATTCTATCATTTTATAGAGCACACACAAGCACTGTTTGGGTGGTGACTCAGTCTGAAGTTGCCACCGCAGCTTTATTTTGGATTTTTTCCAGAACCCATTGTTTTTACAGTGTTTCAGGTGAAACAAAAATATTACTCTGGAGTATGTCTTTCATCTTGTAATCATCTCCCCAGGAAATGAAACCATGTGCATCAGCCTTAACGCATCACACCGGTACTTTGTTCTGTAAAAGCTGCAGCTTTTTTTTCTCAGTGTATATTAACTCCATGAACTGCCTCAAGAAAAATAGTTCCCTGGCTTGGACTCCATGAATGCTTTTTTTCTCTTACACCCTTTATACTTGCCTAATAGAAGAGATGATAGCACTTCTTTCTTCCACTGTGGGAACTTTGTTAGTGTTTTTAGGGATAATTGTGTTTTTCCTCAGTTAAATTTCCCTATTCTACATGAAGTCACAGCTTCCTTCCTCTTGATTAAGGCAGACCAGCCTGGAAACTCCCTGATCTAATAAAATATGTTGATATGATTTTTAAGTGACAGATACAAACCTTCCACACAGCTGCCAATCTCCTGATCACATGGTATTCCCTGTCCATGCCAGTACAGAGAAAAGTCCGGGCTGAAAAAGGAATCCGGTGGCTCCAGACTCTGCAATCACTTGGTTAATTTTAGTCCAACCTGTACTGAGCTGTTTTTTCCTCAGATTGCTTTGCACCAAAGCTGTCTCCTGTCTGACTGTCAGGGAGGCGAAGCAGCCTCTAAACCATAACAGGTGAAAAAATCCCAACCCTTCTAATTTATATTTGAGTTAAAAAAACCTCTTCCCTTGTGGCTTCTGCTGGTCCCAGTCATCAGAAGGTGAATTTTTCTCTGGAGGTCCTTCAAATACCTACAGGAAAACACTTGAACTTTGGATGTCATGGACAGCCGGAGTGATGGTGAAGTTTTTTGTGAAAGCCGTGATAGAAAAGCCTTGATCAAAACTCAGGTGCATCCTCCTCTGTTACTACAAGGAAACACAAGCCTTACGTGCAGTATGGAAAGTGCAGAGGTGATTATTTTCCATGGTGGAACTGTAAGATGGTTTGCCCAGTTTGCACCAGTCCCCAAGGACGTGCCATGGGGGGCTCAAACCAGCGCCCACACTGTGCCACACAGACCCTGGCACAGCTCTGGAGCTGTGAGCCAAGAATTGTGGTGAGAAAGAGCAGCAAACAGCACAGAAGCCTCCGTTGGAGGTCACAGCTTGGCCTCCACTGCTAAACAACCGTGTGTGATGCAGACGAAAGGTGAGACGTTAAGTAGAAAGTGGGAATTGAAATTGTTTCTGAAAGCACCAACAAGGTGCAGCTGCACCGGGTACTTCCTTTTACCATGCTGGGCAGGATGTAGCAAATTATTTTGGAGCTGCCTCCTTTTGAGAGGGAAAAAACAACCAACCAACCAAAAAAGCTTTTTTTTTTTTTTTTGGAAAAGGGATTGTGGTGTTGAAATCTGCTTTCAGCAACTGGCAATCATTTTTCCTTGGAACGATGAAAATGGTTGTATGAACTAATTTTGAAGGAGTCTTGATAGCAGGATCACCCTCACACCCATGAGCACGGAGTTGGCAGCAGAAGGCACCTGCAGAGGAAGCCCTGGTTCTGTGGAAGCAGGAATCCATGGGATGTGAACAATAGCTGGTACTGAAGAATCCACAAAGAAAAACAGCCCATTTTGGGGTGAATCTGGAGCTCCCTGTGACCCTCTGAGCAAACACCCAAGCCCACATGAGCTCATCAGGGACTGGGGCAACAAATCCCAACAGCAAAATCTAAACATTTTCCAGGATAGGGGGATAAAAACACACAGTAGGGGAGAAAACCCCGTTCTTCCATCAATATCCCCATCCAAGGAGAGCACAGGAGGGATGACAGAGTTTTCCACACTGCTGTGGGGTCTTGAGTAGGATAAAGAAATCATCACCCACCTATTTCCTCCACCACAGCCCAAAGTCAGACAGAGTGGCAGGGCTTAATATAATCAATTAGGAGAGAGGAGTGATTTTCGCCCTAAAATGTAGCTGAAAATTTTGGTTTCATGAAAGTTTAGTTTGCCAGATCTTTCTTTTTCAACGCTTCTTTTATGTCACCACCTCATTTTCACTGCCACCCATTGTTTGTTCTCGGCATTTGATGTGGTTTATTACTCAGAACCAGAGCTAATACATATTCAGCAGTTCATGTTCTGTACTTTGGAGAAAGGACAAGTGATTCAGTGCCAGATTGAACTGTCTAACCCTCTGCTGGAGGGAGAAGCAGGTGGCCAGAGAGCAAGACTTTCAAACAGGAAGCCGTGTGGTGCATCTCATGGTGCTCGTCTTCACTCAGTAGCTTGAGGCACAACTTGAGTTTCAACCATAATCTGTCTCTTGTCAGAGAACCATGGAATGGTTTGGGTTAGAAGGACCTTAAAGCTCACCCAGTTCCACCCCCTGCCGTGGGCAGGGACACCTTCCACTAGCCCAGCTTGCTCCAAGCCCCGTCCAAACTGGCCTTGGACACTTCCAGGGATGAGGCACCCACAGCTTCTCTGGGCAACCTGTGCCAGGGCCTCACCACCCTCACAGGGAAGAATTTCTTCCATGTACCCAACCTAAATTTTCCCTCTTTCACCTTAAAGCCATTCCCTCTTGTCCTGTCACTCCAGCTCATGATGAATTGTCCCTCTCTGGCTCCCTTGTGACCCCTTCAGACACTGGAAGGTGCCATGAGGTCTCCACACAACCCTCTCTTCTCCAGGCTGAAGAGCCCCAACTTTCTCAGCCAGCTTTAAGCAGAAAAAAGCTGTCCTGGCAATTCTTAAGGATTTTAATGGAAGTGCTGGTAGTGTTGGAGTTAATAGTGGAAAGGAAACTCATCACCCTAAGTTGGGAATCATCAGCTGTTTATACAGTGTGACCAATTTGCTTGTATTTTTACTCTGTTAGTAAATCATTAGCTGCTTGTTACATCCACCTTTGTCATGGAGTTGCATTCATTTAGGCAATGCCTTTGGATTCCTCTGGGCACGGCTACAGGTCCAGGAACCTGTTTGAAGGCCCTGGATGCTGATCTTCAGGAGGCCTCAGGTTCTCTGCCACATCCTCACAAAATTACTTCAGGCAAATATTTTAGCATTTCTGGGATATATTTATTTATCAGGAAACCCTTAGCCTACCTCTGCTAGTTTTACTCACATAGTAAATCAAGATTATCAACTGCTCCTCACACGTCTGAGAGCTATGGATAAAAACTGTGATTTGCAAGTGAAAATTAGGATTATTGATTAGGTTTAACTAGTGAGAATCTGTCCCATGGGAGCACTGGAAGTTTTACACTGACCAGACACATTTCCTAGGCTTGTTCCAAGCACCAAAGGTTCCACAAAAAGGTATAAGTTATAAGATACAATTACTCTTTTTAATTTGTGTCTTTCTGTATTTCCAATTCACAGGAGTAACCTGAAATGCTGATTTCTATAAAAATAATAATTGTGAGTGGTATGAATAAGTGCTTTCTTTTGAATCCTGGCTAGTAATTTCAGGAGACGTTTGTGCTGTATTATACTTTCATAATCTGTAGAAGGAAATTCTCTATCAAAGATAATTACCAGGCAGTATTTTTAAGGGTTACCTCACTGTGAGTATCACTAAGTGTCCATGACCAGTGAAGTTTCATGTCTCGACTTCATTTCTTCGTCCTTACTTGTTTCAGTAAAATTTTTAGGAAGATTGATACTGTTGTTTTATATAATTTGTAGTGTGTTTTTTCCTAAAATACTTCACTGTGCATAAGATTAGCATTTTTTCACTCCTGTGCTTTGTTTTACCTGCAGATGATGTGATTAAAGTGAAAGGTGAATACAGTGAAAGAGAGGAGAGTGCTTTAAATTCCGAGCCTATGGAAAACATGGAAGAATCTGAACTGCCTTACACATATCCCAGAGAATATAACGAATATGAGAGCATTAAACTGGAAAGACACTCGGGTTCATATGACAACGTCAGGCCAGCTAGTGGAAAGATGAATTGTGATATCTGTGGATTAGCCTGCATTAGCCTCAATGTCTTGATGGTTCATAAGCGTAGCCACACTGGTAAATATCCCTCTGTTGTTCTTGTAAGAGCTGGGGTACTGAAAGGATGATAACTTTTAATCTAGACTAGTTATTTTTAAAAGCATACCAAAATCAGGGTTTCCTTGTTCTGTCCTTGACACGACATGTGATCTTTATCAAGTTACTTGCTGTTCTGTGCCTCACTTTACCCACCTTTCTTCTTATCGGCATTGAATATTATGAAAAGCAAGTTGGCGAGGCATTTTAAGAATTTTGGATGAAAGGCACTCTGTAATTGCAGTATTTATGGCACAAAGCAAAAGTTAATTTGGTTTTGTGCTGCCATTTTCAGTCTATGTATAAATTTCTCTCTGTGCTATACTTTGGCAACAAACCAATGAGCATCTTAAGTTTCAGCCTGCAGTAAGATAAGATTTTTTTTTCTTCTAAAAATTGCTGGCTTGTTGGAATCAGCCTCCTCCGGAGCGCTTCTTTCTGTGGAAGAACTGTGCAGTGTTTTCTACATATGCTACGAGCAGCTCTGACACCAGAGCTGCACCTCCCTCCCACTGAAGTCACACTCTGTGTGTTTCTATAGAAAGAAATCGATCCAATATCTCATTCTTTCCTCTTCCAAAAAGGCAGAGGACAGCATGATACCCACGTAACCATTAAATGTCCTTTTCTGTATGTCATTTTAAGGTGAACGGCCATTCCAGTGTAATCAGTGCGGAGCTTCCTTTACTCAGAAGGGAAACCTCCTCCGCCACATTAAACTACACACAGGGGAAAAACCTTTTAAGTGTCACCTGTGCAGTTATGCCTGCCAAAGGAGGGATGCGCTTACGGGTCACTTAAGGACACATTCTGGTAAGTGACTTCACAGGCACTCCATGTGTTTTGGATGTGTGTCACTGGGACACTCGGTGTGGAAAAGACAGTCAGCAAGGTTTGCTCAGCCTGTGAAAGGGTCAACACAGAGCAGTGACCACTCACTGGTGCTCCTGGAACCAACTCGGGACTGGCTCTGTTCTTGGTGCGGAGAGAGGGGCCAGGGGAACCCGTGTCACAGCCCACAAACCTGCTTGCACAAATAAGTCCATGGTATTTTTACAGAATCGCAGAATCATTTTGGTTGGAAAAGACCTCCAAGATCATCAAGTCCAACCTTTGACCCATCACCACCTTGTCAGCTCATATGAGTGGAGCTGGCTATGCCAGCAAGCTCTGAACTTGAGGAGAGTGTGAGACAGATGTACTTTGCTGGGACTTCTTCCCATCCCATTCTGAGCTGTGAGGAAAGCTCCACGAGCATAATCCCAGAGAGATGACTCTATTGCCACCTCACCGTGGTGTAGTGCCTTTCATCTGAATCTCTTAAAATGCTCAACAGATGTTTCTTCTCAAGCCTGGTAGGGTGTTCTGTCCATTTTACAGATGGGGAAATGGAGGCACAGAGCTGAGGTGACTTGGATTACAAGCCAGGTATAATTGGATCTTAGCTGCCCCAGTTCTGCAAGAGCCAAGTTGTGCTCGCCCTTGAATTTGTCTGTATCCTGTGTTCTACATGGGTTCAGAAAGAAAACCTTGATTCTAAATGATAGATGTTATCTCTGCACTGCACTGTACAGAAAAAAGTTCAACCTCACAAAGAATCAAAGTCAAAAATGAGCTTATCTGCCAAGGATAAATGAGATTTTGATTTTATCAAGGCCAGCAGTGTCGTGCTGTCCCCCACCAGCACAATGCTAAAACCATCACACTTCAAACAAGACAGCATTTTAGTGGTTTCTTGTGGTTATTTTAATTATTTTATTGTTTCTTGTTCTAGTGGAGAAGCCGTACAAATGTGAGTTTTGTGGAAGGAGCTACAAGCAGAGGAGCTCATTAGAGGAGCACAAGGAGCGGTGCCGGACTTACCTGCAGAACGCTGGCATGTGTGAGGCTGGTGAGTTTATCACACTACAGTGGTTTTGGGGTTTCAGTACATTACAGGGCTTATAAAAGGGCATCTAGTGAGCTGTTAACCCACAGCCTGAGAATAGCTTTTCCTACACTCCTTTTCAGTAACCTGAGGGGCTATAACGTTCTACAGGGGCTGGTTCATCGCAGCCCTCAGGCAGGTAGTTAGAGAGTGCTTTTATTTTAATCACTTTTTTCTTTCTCAGTTACTTTGTGTAAAATATCTAAAATACCTTGTACCCAGCATTTCTGGAGGTGATACTCAGTGAGTTAAATTATTCCTACATTAATGCTGTTATGTGGCTCATTTTACAGGATGAGTTGTTGACAACCGTTGTTCCTGTCTTGGTGTGTTTGATGATGCCTTTACTTTAGAATAAGAACTGTTAGAATTTGCAGCAGTTTTAGTGGCCTGGATCCAAGGCATGAAAAGGGAGTGGTATCCCAAAACTCACTGACAGATCAGCTTAGGAGGAAGTGAGAGGTAAAGGGCTGCTTTGAGAATAGAGCTGCCTTTGGAAAAGATAAAATGTATCAAAACATGTTTTTTTCTTATTTTCCGTTTTGCAGCCTCAGTGCTGCAGTTCCAAAATACTTTGGTGAAAAGTAACCACCATAATCTTTGTCCCTGGTTTACCTGAACCGTTCAAATCCTAAAATGAACTGTGTGATTTGAGTCTCACAATACACCAGTAAGTCAGGAAAGAATTGCTCTTCCCATTCGGAGTCAGGGAGTGGCTGTGACCTCCCAAAGGATTCTGTGACTGATCTAAGCAGAGCTGAGGCTACAATTTCAGAATTCAGGCTCCCATCTTTTGCTATGCAGCCTTGAAAAACCACCAAATAATGGAAACATGGAATCAAAGAGGGTTTGGGTTGGAAGGGACCTTGAAGATCATCGAATGCCACCCCCTGCCGTGGGCAGGGACACCTTCCACTAGCCCAGGTTGATTCAAGTCCCGTCCAACTCGGCCTTGGACACTTCCAGGGATGGAGCAGCCACAGCTTCTGTGGGCAACGTGTGCCAGGGTCTCCCCACACTCACAGGGAGGAAGTTCCTCCTAATAACTCTATCAACAACAGTAAGGACAAGATTCTGCAGGAATCATCACAAGCCAGGCCTGAAAATCAGTGTGAAGAGCCACTGGTATGTGATGATAACCTTGGGTCCAGGAATCCCTATGTTGTGCAGAGTGAGTAGGTTGATGTTTCAGGCTTTGTGACATGCAGGAAACATCCCAAAGAGCAATGATTTAACAAAGTGTTTCATAGAGGTTTTTAATAATTTTATACTTTTTAGGGGTCTCTCTTCTTGTCAGCAGATGACATATTTCTTGAAGTATTAGTAAAAGTAACTGGTTATCAGCACATCAGCAAGTTTTGGGTTTCGTGAGAACCCCTTCACATTGTGACTGTGGTTTGTGTTACAGTACACACTCCCATGATGGCAAACACCCAACATGTCCACCCGTGAAAATGGAAAACATGAGACCTGCTGCAGGTTTCTACTTTGAAATCATTCTCATGGTTTAGATGCATTTCAGAATAGCAATGTTTCACCCCTTATCCCGAGCCTGAGGTGCAGTCCTTGCTGCAGCAGTGCAGGGAGCCTTAAGTGGTGTCAGGGAATGCAAATTCCCAGTGTGCCAAGAGGTGGCTGCTCCCAGCCTTGGAGACTTTCACCCTTACAAATATTGCAGTCTTGTTAGGGAAGTAGGAAATTTTATGGAAAATGGGAACTCCTGAAGCATTTCCACCCGGTTCCCTGGTATCAACAGGATGTTGGGTGACGAAACCAGGGAGAGGGAAAGCTGGAAAGACTCTCAGGAGGTCATTTACTACATTCCATTTATTTTTTTTCCCCTAAGTGTAGCACTTTGCATTTGTGCTTAGTAAACATCCTCCTTTCATTACTGACCCTTTCCCTACTTCTCTGCATCATTTTGAATTTTGGTGTTTTCCTGAATTCCTCACAAGCTTCTCAGCCTGGTCTGGTGGGAGGTGTCCCTGCCCATGGCAGGAAGGTAGAACTGGATGACCTTTGAACTCCCTTCCAACTCAAACCATTCCACAGTTCTATGATTCTCACATGGAGCCATCTTTAGACACAAAAGTGCTCTACATGCCATCATCCCTAACTGATTAACATATTTAAAAGCATCAGGACCGTAGTAACCATTCTAGTTGTTTTTTAGTGCCAGGCTTGCATGTTCCAAACGTGGAAATATTTCTAAAAGAAAAGTTTCATGTAACAATATAGTTGGAGCATTGTTCCTGATAACCATCTCTCTCACATTGTTCTCATTGCGCAATCACCCAATTCTGTTCCACTCTCCCTTCTTGAGTGACCACACAGAGATGCTACAGGAAGCAATGCCTCTAATTTCATCTCGGCTTTGTACTTGAGGGGTTTGCTAACGATATCTGCATGTTCTAAAAATTCTACTCACGTTGGTTGGTGTGGCAGAAACCACACTATGGGAACAGCTCAGTGCAGGGTGAGTGCTGGTGTGTGCTTGGGGCTGGGAGAACATCCGCTCTCTCTCCAGCTACAGGGTGACGTGGTGGCCTAGAGATGGATGTCCCATCCCTGGAAGTGTTCAAGGCTGGGTTGGACAGGGCTTGGAACAACTTGGGCTAGTGGGAGGTGCCCCTGCCCATGGCAGGGGGGTGGTACAAGATGATCCTTTAGGTCCCTTCCAACCCAAACCACTCAGTGAACCCATGATGGCCAGGGGTCAGCACTGTTTGGAGTGGTAGCTCCTCACCCAGCACTCCCAAGGCAACATAAAGAGTCCTTCATAATGGACAATTCACACTGGCAGGAAAACGGTCCTCTGGAAGTGTTTTATACAGGCAGGATTACATCTGAGATGTACACTGAGATGGGCAGCAGTGCTGAGAGCAGCACAGAGACCTCTCAGGGGGGTCGGTGAAGACTGTCCTCAGCCCTGGTGCTGGCTGAGCAGGAGAGGGGCACCCAGCTTTAAAAGCGGTGAGATCAACCCCAGCTTTATACCCTATAAAATTCCATGCTTAGGAGCTCAACTTCCCATGTAATTCCAGAGTCACTGATTAGATCTGACCAAAAGGGACAAGGTGATTTATTTGAGCTGCAGAGTTTCTTTCAGCATCCTCAGAGTTTTTCTGCTTTCTGGCCCTGCAGTTGAGCCATCAGAGCCCTGAGCTTGCAGGATATCCCAAGATCCCGGGCTCCTCTACATTCAGTGCTTTGGAAGTCTGGATTTTCTGTATTTGTTTTTTTTCTCAGTGTAATTTTGAGCAAAGCACTTGACCATTTCAGTTAGTCCAGCCTGAATTTTATTTTTAGATACATGTTATGGTGAGAGAATTAGTTCTTTAAATCATGATGTGCAGTGGAATCGTCCAGAGGGAGGATAATTGAAGAGGGACACAGGGCGTGATTACTTCTCTATGTTTGAGAAGGCTTTAGAGAATTTGGAGTGATTTTAAAAAGGTTTCCTAAATGCTAAATATTATTCTTGGATTGTTTAATAAGTGATCCAGAAGAAAAAGTTGGATGAGATAATTTTCAGTTGGTTTCTGGGTACAGAGAGCAGTGTTGTGGGTGAGAACCTGAATAACCACCTTCATCTTACTGGGAGCAGACACTGTTTCCCTAAGGCCTGCTTGTGAAAATGTCATCAAAGACCTTTTGTGGCCCATAAATATTATTTTTTCTTTAGGAAAAACAGCCAGTAGCAAGGAGTCAAAAATCTTAATGTGAAAGCAAAGACCCTCAGCATTAAAATAAAAGGGCAGAGAACCATGAAGCTGGGAGATTGATTCTACAGAAGTCCCAGAACACGTTATGTAGGTCAATAGTTACTGTCTCTGCAGATCTCCTCTGAGGAAAGACTCTGTTATCCCTGCAGGAAGCCCTAGTCTGCCCTCCTGACATTAATTTAACAATTAAACTTCCCTTGGTGGCACATAAATAATGTTGACAAGTCATCCCTGATACGCTACGTGCAGCTCCCAGTGTGCTCCTGGGGCTGGGAAGGCTGACAGCAGCTCTGTGCTGAGTCCTGTCAGGATAGGGAAAAAGACTGAAAGTGTGGAATTAAAGCTTTGCTAAAGCAACCCACGGGTCCTCAGGGTGCAGCTCCTGGAGGTAAAGACTGAGAAAAAGAGGAACTAGAACAACAAGATCAGAAAAACAAAGAACTGGTAGGGACCAGGGAGCTGCTTTTATGATATGGGTGAATTGTGTTTTCTTTCTTTTTTTTTTCTCTATAAAGAAAAAAGTACATTTTTGACTACACAGCACTGTTTGTATTATTTTGTTCAGGGTTGTTGGGGTTTTTAAAATTTAGATTACTGTTGTTAACGACTTGTGCAATGATCCAGTCAAGATTATGAGGTTTTGGGGTAGGGAGTAGTTCAAACCTCGGACTACAGTCATCTAAAGTTAATATAAAGAACTCAGGATGCATATTCCAGGCTTTGGAGCATGAGAATTAAACAGAAGTCCTGAAATTAAAAATCCTATAATTTTCAAGACCAAACTAGAGTTTCTGGCCCAAGCCCAAGCTGGTGATTACACTCTGCCTCCCTCCGTTCCCCTCAGAGTGTCACCTTAACCTGGTGTTTTTCTCTCGCTTCGTGCAGCTCTTACATCGTGTCTGGCTATTTCACACTGGGAGCAGGGATGAATATATTTATGAGAGCCTCCAAACATACTGGATTAATTTGGAATAAAACTGAGACTAAAAGAGCAGTGTGTTATTACCTTCAAGGCACTTCATGCCCAGCACAGGGCTGGTTGTCACGTACATCCCAAGGTCCCAGGACTGTGACCGAGTGGAGCCAGGCCCTGTTATCCCATCCTCACTGACTCATATTCATAGCTGGTGTTTGTGGCACCAAGTACCTCTGAAACACTTTACGTTTTCAAACTGCTGAACAAACATGAACAAATAGTTCTGGCTGAGGTTTGGTGAGTCATGGTTTGTGCTGACTGAAACTCGTGTTATCAGGAGCAGCACTGACAAACAGGTACAGAGGACAGACTGAAACACTCAGGGAAAGGCTGCACAGAGCTGGGAAAGATGAAGCTGCACTTTCAGCACTTGCTCTACTGGGCAAACAGAAATTTAGTCTGGTACTCAATAAATCTGCATTTAGCAGGACTGAAGTGATACCAAAGTGTTGCTATCACTTTCCTCTGGCACTGCTTGTCTCTTACTTAGGTTCTGCTTCATATATTCAGGGAGACCTCATTTTGGCCTTCCAGTGCCTTAAGGGACTTATAAAAAGGAGGCAGAAGGATTTTTTTATACAGGCAGAGAGTGACAGGACAAGGGACAGTGGTTTTAGACTGCCAGAGGGCAGGGTTGGGATGGCATGTTAAGAAGAAATTCTTCCCTGTGAGGGTGGGGAGGCCCTGGCACAGGTTACCCAGAGAAGCTGTGGCTGCTCCATCCCTGGAAGTGTCCAAGGCCAGTTTGGATGGGGCTTGGAGCAAGCTGGGCTAGTGGAAGATGTCCCTGCCCACTGCAGGGGGTGGGAATGCATGATTTTCAAGGTCCCTTCCAACTCAAATCATTCCACGTTTCCATGATTCTGTATTTAGATATGTTGGTGTGTGTACAGTAACACAGCAACCAGGACTCTTTCACAGTGAGATCCAACCTTTTACACTACCTTGGGAAAGTAAATCAGCTCCTTTGTCCTCAGCTTGGAGATCCCAACTCCTACAGACTTGGGCAGTCCATTAAGGTGTGTCCACTTCTCAGCACAGTGATCCCTGCCACCGGTACCCTTAGCAATGAGTTTACCCTTTATTATAATTTTTGGTATAAAAGTGCCCCTCCAGATGGGTGTTGTTGAGGTGTGAGCAGGCTTTGGGGGGAAGCCACAGCAGTTACGATCAGTATTAGTGTGGTAGTAGCGATATGAGGTGGCAGCTCTCCAGCTCAAGGCCTCTGCAGCCTCCAGAAGCTGAGAGCAAGCACAGCTTCTGTGCAGTGCTGGGCACTGCTTTGCACAGCTGAGGAGAGCTCTGGAAAACGGGAAGAGCCTTAAGTGGCCTGTTCCCAAGGGAGTCATCACAGGACACAGGTACTTTTCCAAAAATTAGAAATCTGGGAGGTTGTAACAAGCTTTAAAACACAGAGGAAACATGCATAGTTAGTTTTAACTGTAGCATTTAGGAAAAAAATTTAAGTGACAGTAACACCTGGGAAGAAAAAGAGTTAGAAATTTGGAATTCTGAAAATTTTTATTGCTTTTATATTACTGGAACACTGATATATATCATACAAGTTTCTTAGTGATTCGTTAAGACATCTATGACTGATATCTGAAAAGTGCAGCAAGAGGACTGAGTGTCTCCTCCTGCAGCTCGAAGCACTGTGAGTGTGCAGGTGTCACCCAGCCTTACTCAGAATAAAAAAGAAAGGCCAGCAGAGCTTCTCTCTCCATCTGCAACTTAACCAACCTTCCAGCCAGTTCATTTACTTCCTCTCGCTGGCGACAGTTCTGGTTTGTGCTCCCCCATGAGTGAGCTCAGGGCTGTGCTGCCACTGACCACAACGGGTACTCAGAGAGCAGGAACAACAGAAAAAGCAAAACCAACTTTGCATTATATCTCCAAACTGTTTCCTCCAGTTATGTGACCAATTGGAGATTAAACCAGTCAGCTCTTCCTTTTATTATCTTTTTTTTTTTTCCCTTTTCACCTACGTGTTGTGTTTTTTTTCTCTTTTTTTCCCCTTCCTTTTCACATTTTCCAACCTAGCCAGCGTGGAGGCAAGGCACATCAAGGCAGAGATGGGGACTGAAAGAGCCCTTGTGCTGGACAGGCTAGCGAGCAACGTGGCAAAGAGAAAAAGCTCAATGCCTCAGAAATTTATTGGTAAGAACAAAACCCCTTTTCATCTGCAACAGTTAAATACGTGCGGGTCGGTAACAAACAGTACAATGCCTCTGCTTCTTTTAAATATCCTGCTCAAGCTTAGCATCTAATACAAAAGAATATAGTAACACTGATTTTTCTGATGGGGTTTTAGTGATTTGTTGTAGGGGGTTGATTAAAATAAAAAGAATTTATTCTGTTGGCTGCTTAAACTGGGTGAAAGCTACTGTTGTGCCTTGTGTCTTTATGTAGGTGATTTATGAATATATTTTATGAGTTTCCACGTGCCATTTCTGTCCCTATGCATTTGAAATGTTCTCTGCTAGGATCTAGAACAGGCAAAAAACAGGAAGGTTAATGTTTTGTCAGCAGGAGCTGAAGATTCCTGCAGGATTCATGTGTGGAATAAGGCCTAAAGACAGAAAAGTATTGGATTTCTCTTAGTCATCCTAAATTTGTCTATGATTAAAAAATATCGAATCCTTTCTTGTGGTAATTTAAGCAAGCAGATGTCTCCATAGTATTTTCTCTGCATTTAATTGTACACGATTAGAGTTTTGCATGTTTGGGATCTTAAATACTAGTTGGGCAAGTTCTGGGTTTCAGCGAACACCTGATCCTCTTGGCCAGTCTTATTTCATCAACCTGCCTTTAAAGAAAATAAAATGCAACCCAGTGTCCTAAGGAAAACCCTTAGTCAGCAGTTATATAATATTGGTGCTGGTGAAGCCTTATTTGTGCTGTTTGTAGGGTTATATAAGGTAACAAGTGGGGTTTTTTTTAATGGCTTAATATGAAGTTCACCTTCCGAGTGGGGCCCACGTGGGGAGGGAGAGATGTGGGCTGGGAGAGCAGGCAGGGCTCCCCCAGCTGCTGCAGCCAAACCCCTGGCACGGGGTGCACCAGGTCCAGAGCCAGGTAAGGGTGTGCAGCCAGATCCATCCAGGTAAAGCTGTGCAGCTGGATGCATCCCAGATAAAGGTGTGCAGCTGGATCCGTCCATACAGGAAACCAACTCAGTTTTTGAAGGTAATGGAGCTCTTAGTGGCTTTGGTGGGTAGCACTGGGCTTTTATCTAAGAAAACTGGTCTCATTTATTTATTTATTTTACGGTAGTGTGGCTTTCTAAAGGTGACCTCGTAGCACAGCCACACCAGCACACCCCCTCTGAATGCCTTTGGTGCTCAGGACTGAAACTGGGCCTGTGGGGCTCGGCCCTTACACGTCATGCTGTGATTCAAAAAGCAATACTAATGCAAATGGGTTTGTAATTCTTTAGCTTCTTCTATTTTAGCATTTTTTCAGCTCTCTCATTGTGCAATCACCAGTTTGACCCTTATGTATTTTATTAAACACGCCTGCAGCAGGATGCACCCCCTCAGCATAGGCCTAACATGAAGAACTAGTGGGTTTGGGGTTTCCTTTGGCAGCCAATGAGTTCCTGTGTGGCCCAGATCCTTTGGGATTTGTGCTGGTGCTGGATGGCATGAACTGGCACAGCACACACAGGTGGTTGTGTGGAGAGGCTGGAGAACCCATCACAGTTCACCTAAAGGCACAAAATAACCAGTTTCTGAAACTTGCTGTTTTTCTAGAGCTTCTGTGATTGTTCTTGTTAAATTAAATGTGAAAACATTCCCCCCTTGGTCTCTTGTATCCCTGGGAAGGATATTTTCAGGAGCAGGCTGTCCAACCTTGGTCTGACTCCTGTGCCTTTCTGACCTGCCCTTGTCAGAGCTCAGATCTGACAGGCCAGCACGGGGATTCCTTGGGAAATCTGGGAATAAGTGCTGATGTCTCATTTAGTCAGGAAGCAGGGACAGGGGTATACACTAACAAGGCATCTTTGTTTGGCTCGTTTCTCTGAATGAAGTCTATTGATCGGAAGAAAAACCCCTTTATTATAATTGGAGGGCTCTGCAGAGATTCAGACAAGCTCCAGGAGTCTCGCCCACTTTCTTTTTCACATTTCCATCCCCAGTAGCTGCCTCGTGTGCACCAGTACAAGTCCCACACAAGGGCAGGGACCACCAGACCCTGCACTTGACTCTTCACCTCTGCACCAGGCCCCTCTTCAGAGCCTTTTCCTGGGGGGAACCTTAAAATCCACCAGGACAGTGGAATCACAGAGCACTGCGAGACTCTCAGTGATCTTCAGGAGCTGGACTCGATGGTCCTGGTGGGTCCCTTCCAACTCGGGATATTCCACAATCCTGTGGTCATACATCATGTTTTTTGTGTCTTATTTTATGACAGTGAATCCTAACACCAAACTTTTTAGGCAGTCCTGTCTTTTTTGCTTTTGTTGCCTTTTTTTATTTTTAAATTTCCAATTTATTCACATCTTTCACTTGCCTGGAGCTGCTTTTATGAGTCACCCAAAAGTACTGTGGCATTTTGTTTCCTTCCATGTGAAGCTGGATGGCGAGTGGTGCTGAGGGCTGGAAGCAGTTACACTCTTGTGGTTCGTTAACCTTTTGGAGTGTTTTATAAGAAAAACGTGAGCTCCTGGTTTTCTGCCTCTGCAGTGAAACCCCACGAGTTTCATACACATTGAGTCACGGTGTTGACAGGTGACTGATAAACATCTGCACTAGTCGAGTTACCGTAACTAAGAGGTTCGTGGATCTAATGTTTGCGAGTCACTTGCACGTGAAACCTTTCATCTGGTCTTTTTTTGTATTTTTTTAATGTTTATGGTTTTAGTAACCACAGAATTCAGTTACTTATTTCTAGACATTCACCCCCAAAATGCCTTTAGTGCTTTTGGGGTGCAGTTTATTTCCTCCTTGCGGCTGGCACAGAGAGCAGGAGTTGCACTGTGCTGCCCAGAGAGGTGTGAGCAGAATTTCAGGTGCACTCTCTTCCACTTGTGTCCAGTCCAGAGCTTTCCAAGCCCCAGCACACCCAGAGGAAAACATTTTTCTTTCCCTAACCCCGTATCAAGTGACCCTAAATGTGGGGGGGTTTGTATCTATATTTATATCTGCCAGTATTAGATTGCCTGAATACCTGTGTAGAGGTCGAAGAAGCCAGGTGTGGTGCAGAGGAAGCTGTAGTTGTCAAAGGACAGTGGGAAAACTGACTTCAGTGTCCAAGGAGTTGTCAAAGATGAGTCTCTCAGAAAGTACCCTCACCACCTCCTCTATTAGACTGGTCTGCTTCTAAGCCTGAGGTTTAAGAAAAGATAAAAACCAAAAAAACCCCACCCAAAAGCTGCTTGTGTCTAAGAACAGCCTCTTTCAGCAGAGAACATATCATGCCCCTTCACTTCCCAGAGACCCTTTACAAAAGTCATCAAGGGCTTTAAATAGTTCTTTACCCGCCCAGGTAATTGTCACCTCTCGTCTCTCTCGCAGGTGAGAAACGACCCAGCTTTGATGTCAATTACAACACCAGTTTCCTGTACGAAAAAGAGAGCGAGATGATGCACGGGCGCATGATGGACCAGGCCATCAACAACGCCATCACCTACCTCGGGGCCGAGGCCCTGCGCCCGCTCGTGCAGACCCCGCCGGCCCCCACGGCCGAGATGGTGCCGGTCATCAGCAGCCTGTACCCGCTGCCGCTGCCCCGCGCCGACGTCCCCAACGGCACCGCGCCGGAGGCCGAGAAGAGCCACGGCCACCTCAGGGACAAGAGCCTGTCATCCGACAGGGGCCTTTCCCCAAACAACAGCGGCCACGACTCCACAGACACTGACAGCAACCACGAGGAGAGGCCCAATCCCACCTTCCACCAGAGCCAGGTGATCCCGGCTCCGACCCGCAACGGCCTCCAGGCCTTGAAGGATTTCCCAAGGCCGTACGACATCATCAAGCCACCCGCCATATGCCCACGCGACGCCTTCAAGGTCATCAACAAGGAGGGGGAGGCCATTGGGGTGTACCGGTGCGACCACTGCCGCGTGCTCTTCCTGGATTACGTGATGTTCACCATCCACATGGGCTGCCACGGCTTCCGCGACCCCTTCGAGTGCAACGTCTGCGGCTACCGGAGCCACGACCGGTACGAGTTCTCCTCACACATAGCTCGGGGAGAGCACAGAGTGGTGCTCAAGTGAAGGGACCGGTTCTCCAAGGTCAAAGGCTGTGTTTTCAATCGGAGGGGAGGCTTGGTTGGTTGGGTTTTTAATTAGTATAATGAAATTTCTTGAGTATTTTTCTAGGCCAGTTTTAAGCGTGTCACAAGGAGGTGACACCTTTTTAAATTCGTCTTTCCCAGTAATTCAGTGTTCTGTAGCATCTCTGCCTGGCTGCTGTGGTGAGTGGGACTGTGGGAAACACCAGGAGCAGAGACTGGTTTTGATATGAACTTTATTTTTGTGAAACTTCAGAGCCATTTACGATGTTTTCAATTTTTAACTTGTGTTTGTTTTTATAGAGTTTGCTTTAAGTCAGCACAAAAGGTTTTCATGCCAATTCCCCTGCTCATTCAGGTGTATGGTCAGAGGCGTGTTGGAGGAGCTTTTCCTAGCTATAATCCCAATGGCCTCCCAGTGGCTCATCACCAAAACAAGGAAAACTAGGGCAGGAAAAGGGAGGGATTATTAATTCCTCCTTAAAGATTTTCCCCTAAGCCCTAAGGAATGTGTGGCCCCACCACACTTTCATTTTTCTTACCCTGCTGCTGACTTTTTTTAAAGTCACTCAGTAAGAGGAAAATAAGAAATGAGACCTATTTAGGGTTGGGATTTTTTAACAATATATATTTTTGGGATACCCAGTGAGGTCACTGGTTGGCTCATCCATGCGGGCTGGGAGAAATCCCAATTTTCATTGCTGGAAACTCCTCCTTTCTGATGGGTGCCGAGAATGAGGACGAAGCTGTGCTGTGTGTTGTGCCTCTGCCTTGCTCCCACAGCAGGACACGTGGCCGTGCCATCCCTGTACCCAGAGGGTGGCCCTGGCCGGCTGTGGACAGGTGAGACCCCAGGCAGGTGTGTGAGAGCCACACCCACACCGGGATGGCCCTCGGGAGGTGCTGCTCCACACCCTGAGCAGGTGCCATCCCTTTGAAGTCAGTTTTTACAACAGTTCTTTGAATCTCCCCATGGCCCCGCAGCTGTGGCGGCGTCCCTGGGCTGGAGAGGGGTTTGGTAACGGCTTTGCTGAGTGAAGGTTTAGTCTTTGCAAAGTATTTTTGTATCCTGTAGTTAGGAGTGTTCTGATGGACTTTCTGCATCCTTTGTGTGGTTTGAGAGCTGTGTTGCTTTTGTGTTATCTCTGCTGATCCAATCACTTCCCTGAGGGAAGGCTGGAGAGCTGAGGGTCAAGAAATACTGAAATTCATCCTTCCCTCTGAATTCTTTTGGCTCAATTATTTCCTCCCCGAATTTTAAGGTACAAAATAAGAGATTTATATTCATTTTTCCCACTAAGGGTGGATCTGGAGTGGGTTAAATCAGCCTGCAGTGTGCTTGAGTATCCAGAGTGCTGTGGAAGTGTTAATCCAGGATCCTGCTGTCCCTGTTGAGGAGAACTCTTTTGCTGTTATGTGTGGAGCTGTAAAGCAGGTTTAGGATGTTTACCAGTGCCCCGTCATGAGAAAGGTGCATGTTGGCTCTCCCCTAATGAACACCCATGTCACAGTGGGACCAATGCTCCTCCTGTGAGGGAGGCTGCAGTTCCACCAAGGATCAGCCCCAAGGGCCAAGCTCTTGGGTCCAGAAAAGGGAGGGAAAGGGAGGGGAAGGGAGCGAGAGAATTCCCAGAGAACAAAGAGAAGGTTCCACTGCTGCCCTGACATTTCTAAGTCCGACATTTTTAGGACATTGTGGTTGTCTTTATCAACTTCTAATTTTGTGACGAGCTTGCTTTTCAATGGCTTAGTTTTCAACACCAAAGAATTGTCAATAAATGAATAAAATATTTAAATAACGACGATGTGCTGACTTGAGGGCAGGCAAAGGCAGGTTCTTAAAGGAATCTGCAGAGAGATGCCTCCTGGAGCCATCCAAAAAATCTTATTTTCCATAAGTGGATTGGGTAATGGATTCATTTAAGAATACACTTGAATTGTCCCTTCACACACTCATGTTCACCCCGTCCCACAGTGCTGCCCCAGAGCTGCTGGCTTGGGAGGTGGGAATCCCACTGGGCCGTGTCTGGATGTTGAGGGGCTGTGTTGGTCCAGGGCAGGTCTCTGAGCTTGGAGGAGCTCTGGAAATCGCCTCATCCGGGAAAACAGAAGGGGAAAACACTGGTACTGGTTGGGACCCTGATTTATTCTGCTCCTGGCTCGGTTATTTTGGTCTGGAACAGGTTTGGAGCATTCTGCAGTGCCTTGGTGTGTCTGCCTCGCTTGGTTCTTCATTTACTGAGGGATTACACCCTAAGAGTGGGCAGGCGAGCCTCAGGGAAGGAGCTTTTGGCACCAAGAAACGAGGCTCTGGTGTTTAAAGGTTTATTGAAGTTTTAAAAATGTCAATAAAGTTACGTCCAGTCTGTCAGCCATTAAAACAGAGCTGGGAAGTGACCAGCAGAGCTGGCTGAGGAGTGGGAATGAGCGCTGGGGCTGGAGCTGCCGGTGCCCATCACCTCTGGGAGCTGTAAATCCCACAGGTGTGAGGGAACCTGTGGCCGTGGTGTGTCCCCAGGGGGTGCCGAGCCGTGATGGGGGCTGTGCTCAGCAGAACCAGTTACTCAGTGGAGTAACTGATACAGTCAGAGGTGTAAAATAACATCGGCTGCTCCTCTTGACTGCTGGAAAATGGTGTTGGACAGTTTTGGTTAATGGAGGAACGATTTTAACCCAAGAGCTGTGAGGTGGAGGCAGCTCAGCCCCACGCTTGGGCTGTGGGGTGGCCTCGTGGTTCCCGGGGGGTGCCGGGGCTGTGCCCGCCGTGCCCGGAGCGCGTCAGCCGCATGGAAACATCCCGGCGGCGGAGGGTGGAGGCTCACACCAACCCCCCCGGCTCTTTTAGCACCTGCTTTACCAGGCTGACGTTGTTCGCTCTTGTTTCATTCCCCCCTGACACCTTCTGCCGCAAGAGCTGGACACGCTTGAGAAACAGAAACGAAAAAAACCGAGAAGAAAGTCAGAGGATCCTTTTTTTCTTTTCCCTTCACTTCCTTCCCAGCCCGGGTGCAACACAAGCACTGAGGGGTCTTTTCCCCTGCTGCTGCCGAGTGACTCCGAGGGCTGGGTGAGACAGAGGGGGCTCGGGGCTGGGGACAGCGAGTCCCACGGCGTCTTCCCATCCTGGTTTTTCCCTTAATAAGAGTTGGTTTGATCCAAAACCCCTCAGCCTTCTCCTGCCTGGAGCCAAACCCCTTTAAAGGCTTACAGAAACCTTCAGTTGGTGTTGTGACAGAGAGATCCTTATCTGCTGATAGCAGTAATCGTGATAGAGCACAGAGGAACTCGTTTCTCCTGTCGTCGTGTTGAAACACGCTTTCTAAACGCACAAAAAATCCCATAAAACTCTTCCGGGTGCTGCGCTGCATCCTTGGAGCATCCCGGCCTGCTCCTGCTTCCGCGGGGAGCGGTCCAGCACCCGAAAGTCGGCGGTGCCGGGAGGGGACAGGGAGGACTGAGTCACTGCCACCACCTCCTCCGTGTCCCAATTCCCCAGCCGTGCACTGAGTCACGCTCCCCGCGCCGGCCCGGCGGGGACCCGGCGGCGTTTTCCCACCCTCCGCGTGGGCCGAGTTCCCAAACCCGGGGGACAGGGGGTGAGGAGAGCCACCTCTGTGCCGAGCGACAGCGGGAAGGGGCATTGAAGTGTCCCCAGCTCTGGGGGAGCTCTGCAGCCGCGGGGCTCTCACCGGGACACGTGGGTGCAGCACAAGCCGGGACAGGGCCGTGACTGTCACCGGGGCACCACGACGGGGGCAGCAGGTTCGTGTCACGCCTGATGCCCCCCTCACTGCGCCGGGAGGGAAGTGAAGCCCCCAGGGAGCTGCCGAACCGGCCCCTCCAACCCCTCCAGCCGGGTTATATCTGGCGCCGCATTTGCATGGCAGCGAGTCGGCACCTGGCAGCGAAATCCTCGGGGGATCGAGGACACGGGGAGCGGCTGGCAATTGTCACACGCCAACGACAGGAAAGTCCCAGCAGACGATTGTTTTTAGAAGAATCTACTTCCAACCCGCACGGCTCCGGCCCCTGCGGCAGCGCCTCCGCCGCGGGGCTGCGGCGATGGTGGGATGGGGGTGATAGTCCTGGGCTCCAAGTGGATGCTCCGGGTGGGAGGTGATGCTCCTCAGCCTCACACATAACCCAGGTGCCCCCCACCGCTTGGGGATCCCCTCACCCACAGCAGCTCCCTGCTCCTCCCTCTCTCTTGCCGGGACCGCCGTGAGCACGGCTGTGAGCGGGGCTGGGGCTGTCATTGCTCCACCCAGATCCCACTGCCCCCACCCGCAGTGAGAGCTGGGGCTCATCCTGCTCCCCCCAGTTCCCCCAGTACCAGCCCCATTGCTGCTCCCCTGGGGGACATTGCTGGGGGACACCGTGGGGCTGGGGGTGTATGAGTGGGGTCCTGTCCTCCCTCAGCCCCGTTTCCCACAGCTGTGGCTTTGTGCCAGGGGGCCCCCCCTTGTTGCTCCCCGGGGCCTGGCATTGTCACCCCCACCCTCCCCCATCCTGCCCCCCAAGCGGAGAAAGTTAGTCAAATCTGCAGAAACCGCAGCGGGGGGAGGCAGCGATTCTGTCACCGCTTTGATGTCACCCCTGCACGTCCCACAGGTGCTGCCATCACCCCGGGGCCGCGGTCCCACCGCCGCTTTGCCATTAACTCGTGCGAGAAGGGGGGATAATGCAAATATATTTCCTTCCCCACCTCCATCCTGTCCCCACGGTCCCTGGAGCCGGCGGGGCCAGGAGAGGCCACGTGCGAGGCACACGGAGCTGCAGCCGCATCCAGCCCTCTCACGTGGGGCTGGGGGTCCCGGCAGGGCTCCGGGGGGTGCGCCGGGGACTGCAGGGGGAGCCAGGAAGGTTTCTGAGCAGCGGGGCTGATTCATGCCGGGCCTCCTGCGGTTTCCCCCTGTGCTCACCTCCCGGTGCTGTCACGCCAAGCGCCCACACGCCAACGCTCAGGGTGAACCCACCCTGCTGTCACTCACCGGGAGCTGGAGGGGAGCCCCTGAGGCAGGGTGAGCTGCCACCCTGCACCCAGTCTTTGCCATGCACCCCATCCCAACTCTGCACCGGTCCCTGCACCCCCTTTGCACCCCTGACGCCCCCACTGTGCCCCTCTGAACACACCACACACCCCTCACACTCTGCTCTCTCCCTCCCAAAACCTCCTGCACCCCCTGTGCTGCCCCAGTGCCCGAGGGCTCGGGGACAGTTGGGGGTGACACGGAACCCCCCACCATGGGACATTCCCAATCCCACAGCAGTGCCTGCAGGAAGGTGGATGTAGCACCAGGGGGTGACGGGGTGAGGTCCCCTGGGTGTCCCATGCCCTCGGGTCGGAGGTACAGGTGCCCCTGGGGAGCAGGAGGCAGGCAGGGGGCAGCTGCCAGCTCTTCCCAGCCCCGTCACGGCCGCTGCACTCCCGGAGGAAGCCGCTCGGCGTTGCTCACCCCGCGCTGGTTATAAATACCCTCCCCATTTTAATTTAATGCGGCGGCGGCGGCAGCTATTTCGGGCCGGGAACGGGAAGCGAAACCCTGCACGGGTCCCGGCGCCCTCGCCGCCTGGGATGGGCTGGGCAGTGCCCGGGGGCCACAAGGGCTTATTTGAAGCCCAGGAGCCGCACGCCCGCCTTGACCTTCTGTGCCTTCCACCGGAGCAGGCGGATGGCGCGGAGGCTGAACCGCAGCACCGTGTCGTACTTGAACACCAGCTTGTAGAAGGCGTCGGTGATGAGGGCGCCGCTGGGGTCGGCGTGTTTGAGCGCGGCCATCGGCGTGTACGCCACGTTGGTCTGGTGCCGGAACGGCGGCCGCGCCGCCTCGATCACCCGCAGGGTGTGCTGCACGTGGGTATGGGACTGTCCCCTTCCTGTCCCCGCAGCCCCGCCCCAGCCCTCCACCATTCACATCCCACCCCTATCCCCTTTCAGCCCTGTCTGCATCCCGTCCCCACCTGCACCTCCACCCTCATTCACATTCCCAACCCTTCCCTTCCCATTGTTCTCCTATCCCCATTCGCATCCCAGCTCCTTCTCATTCACTTCCTCTCCCCATCCCCAAGCCCTTCCCATCCTATCCCTGTTTGTAATCCATCCCACTTCACCCGATCACCATTCCTATCCCATCCCCAACTCCTTCCCATTCTATCCCTATCTTTATCCTATCCCACCCCATCCCATCCTACCCCTATCTCCAACCCTTCCCATTCCATTTCCATCCCATCTCCATTCTCAGTTCCTTCCCATCCTATTCCCATCCCATCCACATTCCTATCCCATCACCATTGCTATTCCCACCCCCAGCCGGGCTCAGCCCCATCAGGATGGAGCTGTCTGTGCGTGAACTGCCCTACTGCTAATTAACACCTCTGCCCAGCCCAGCCCAGCCCAGCAGGGCACCCCCGGCCTACTGGGGCCCCCTGCCCGCCTGTCACCTCTGCGATGTCCTCGGGGGTTTGGCCCAGGCTGGTGAACACATCCCTGGAGCTCCTCAGGTAGAGCTTGGTGAAGATTTCAGCCGTCTCGGGGTCGGTCCGTGAGTAGTCGGTGCGTTCAGCTTCCTCGTACAGCTTCGTCTCAAATTCCGTTATCACCGGCCCTGGCTCCACCAGGCTGATCCTGCCCAGGGATGGGGCAGTGGGCAGTGGGCACCCCCAGAACTCCTGGCCCCGGGGGCTGCACAGCCGCCTGCCCCCGCACTCACGCCACATTGAAGCGCAGCGCCTGCACCACCAGGCTCTCGCAGAAACCCTCCACCGCGAACTTGGAGGCCGAGTAGATGTCGTTGAAGACAATGCCTGGATGGTTGGGGAGTCCTGGTCAGGGCTGGGTGGGGGCTGGTCCCCCCGGGGCACTCCCTTTTCCCCTACCCTGCAGGCCCATGATGCTGCTGATGACGACGATGTGGCCCCCGCGGCGCCGCTTCATGTCGGGCAGCACCTCCTTGACCAGGCGGACGAGGCCGAAGAAGTTGGTGTCCATAATGCTCTGCATGGCTGCCAGGCTCTGGCACTCCAGGGGTCCCACCATGCCCACCCCAGCGTTGCTGACTGTGGGCACGGGGCATCAGTGGGGTGTGCCCTGGGCAGGGGGATCCCGCACCCTGGGCATGGGGGGTCCCTGGTGCTCCTAGTGTCCCCGGCATGGGATGTCCTGGGTGTGGAAGCTCCATGGTGCAGGGTGTCCCTGGCAGAGAGGGTCACTGGTGTGTGGGGTCATGGGGTCCCTTGTGCATGGGGGACCCCTGGCACAGGGGGTCCCCAGTGCTCAGAGGGTTCCCAGAATGGGATGTCCTGAGTTTGGAGGGTTCCTGGTGCCGGGAACGTCCCAGCACAGTGGGTTCCCTGGTGCAGGGGATCCCTGCCATGGACAGCCCCTGGTGCACGGGGTCAGGGTCATGAGGTATCCCTGGCACGGAGGGTCCCAGTGCTCGGTGCAGAAATGGTTCCCAGCACGGGACAAGCTTGTCTGGACAGCCCCCAGTACAGGAGTCCCCATCATGGAGGGTCCCAGCGCAGGGGTCACGGTGGGAAGGGAATCCCGGGGCTCACCCAGGATGTCGACGTGGCGCCCGGGGATGCTGTCGAGGCAGGTGCGGATGGAGCCCTCGTCACACACATCCAGCTGTTTGATCTCCAGCGTCCGGCCCAGCGCCGGCCCCGCCGCCGCCGCCAGCGCCCCGCTCCTGCCCACGTTCCTCATGGTGGCGATGACTGGGGGCACAGGCGGCTCAGCCCCGCGAGGGCTCCCCCCGGGGGCTGGGGGGTCCCCCCACCCCGCTCACCTCGGAAGCGGCGCTGCTTGTCCTGCGCCAGGCGCACGGCCAGCGCCAGCCCGATGCCGGAGGAGCAGCCGGTGATCAGCACCGTCTTGGGAGCCATGGCACGGCCTCCCCCCTTCTCCCCAGCCCCCCGTCTTTATAGCAGCTGCCCCAGCCCCAGCCCCCCCAAATCCGGGCCCTTAATCCCCCCCGGATAATCCCCCCTCCCGGGGATTTGCTGCGGCCGCGTGGCTGAGCCGCACGTGGTGCCCGGGAAGCACAGAGGGGCCTTTGTGTGGGACCTGGGGCACTGTGGGGACACAGCGGGACATGGGGACACTGCCAGACATGGGGACACTGCAGGATACGGGGACGCTGCCAGCCGTGTGCCACCGGCAGCGGGGAGCTCTGGGGATGGGAAGGAACAAGGCAGGAGCTCTGCAAAAATAACCTTTATTATCACTGGTATAAAACACGTCCCAGTTCAACTGGCCTCATAGGGACGTGGGGGACACGGTGATGGGTGCCCCCCTCACCCCCACACCCCGGGACCCCGCTCCTGGGGACCCCAAAACCCCCTTGGTGTGGGGGCAAGGAGTGCCAGGCCCCCGCAGGGACACTCGGGGACAGTCGGGGCTGGTGCTGCAGGGTGGAGGGGAGAAAGTGCTTGAGTGTGGGGGTCCTGGCAGTGGGGTGTGCCGATCTGTGCCATACTGGCAGTGTCAGGCTGTGCCAAACCATCCCACTGGTGCCAGGCTGTGCCAAACGGTGCCAGCAGTGCCGGGCTGTGCTGAGCTGTGCCATGTTGGTGGTGCCCAGCTGTGCCAAACTGTGCTGGTGGTGCTGGGCTGTGCCAAGCTGTGCGGCATCCGCAGGGCCAGGCTGCACCAAACAATCCCAGCGGTGCCAGGCTGTGCCGAGCCGTTCCGTGCCGGTGGTGCCAGGCTGTATCAAAGCCGTGCTATGTCGGCAGCGAGACCGAGCCAAAGCATGCCAGCAGTGCCAGACTGTGCCAAGCCACGCTGGCAGTGCCAGACTGAGCCAAACCCTGCCATGCCGGTGGTGCCGGGCTGTGCCAAACCCTGGCGGTGGTGCCATGCCGTGGCTCAGAGGGCCACGCAGGTGCAGTAGTGCCGCAGCTTGCAGGGCAGGATGCCGCGGTTGATCTGGTGGAACTCCACGAGCTGGATGAGGTCGGCGAAGCGCGTCTGCCCGTCGTCCATGGTGAAGTAGAGCCGACCCTCCTCCTCGCTCTGCCGGGGGGGCTGCAGGTCAGGACGCCTCTCCCCGGCCCTCCCGGCCCCCCCCAGCCCCGGGCTGGCACTCACCGGCAGGATGAGGTAGTGTTTGATGCGCTGCAGGTGGCACAGGGACAGCACGAAGCCCTTGGGGTTCCTCTGGCTCTCCCGCACCAGGAAGACCCTGCGAGCCCCAGGGGTGTCACTGCTGGCCCCAGGTCCCCTCTGCCACCCCCAGTGTCACCCATTGGGTCCTACAAACCCCCTGATGAAGCCCTGGGGGTTCGGTACCCCCTGGCATCCCTGGGAGCCTCTGTGTCCCCCGAGGAGCCTGTGTGTCCCCCAAACCCCAGGCTCCCAAACCCTGCAAAATCCTGGGAGTCACAACCCCCCTGGGATCCCTCAGCCCCATCCCCACACACGTCCTGCATCCCCCCATGAGCTGACCCCATAACCCCTGAGCTCCTGTACCTCCCTGGAGCCCCGTGTCCCCCCCAGGAGCCCCAGGGACCCCGACCCCCCGCCCCAGGGTCCCATACCCGTCCACCAAGCCCTGACGGCCGATGAGCTGCTGGGTGTCCTCCCGGGAGATGCGCCCGTGGAACCAGGGCTGGGTGCGGTGGATGGCTGTGGGGAGAGGGGTGTCAGGCTTGGGGGGACCCCCTGCCCGGGGCAGGGACCCCCGCTGGGCACTGACCCCCCCCATCTCACCGGCGCTGAGCGGGGAGCTGTGGCAGGCTGTGGGCAGGCTGTACCGGTGCGTCGTCTTCTTCTGGGCACACAAAGCGAGGAGGGGGTCTTAGGGTGGGCTCAGGGGGGCTCCCCCTCATTCCCCAGCACCCCAACTCACCCTCCAGGCCTGTGCCTCCTCCAGGGCCGCGGTCAGCACCTCGCTGGGGTTCTCGATCACCCGGCCCGTGCACCCCGAGAAGTCCATGGCCACCAGCGCATTGTCCGAGACGCTTCGCTGTGGGGGACAGGGGGGTCACCACAGGGTCCCCACGGGCCAGGGGCTACGGGGGGCAGGGGACACTCACCAGGGGCGTGGGGCCGATCCAGGGGGGTTGGCTCAGCCGTGCCTGTGCTTGCTGGTAGTTGCGGTAGAGCTGCATCCCGTACTGGGGGAACAGCCCCGTCAGCTGGGGGGGGGCCTGCTGCGGGGTGGGGGAGCACCCAGGGGCACCCAGAGACCTCCACAGCCACCCAGAGCAGGGATGGGGACCTCTGCATCCACTCCATGTGGGCAGAGGGACACCCACCCTGAAACATTTTCACTGGGACGGGGTCATCCCTCCAGCATCCCTCTAGAACCCCTCCCCATTCCCCCCCCTTGCATCTCTCCAGCATCTTCCCAGCATCCCTTCAGTATCCCACGAGCATCCCCCCATCATCACCCCAGTATTCCTCCAGAATCCCCCCAGCACCCCTCCAAATTCCCTCCTGCGTCCCACCAGCATCCCTCTGCCATCATCCCAGCATCCCCCAGCACGGGGCCGGCAGCACCTGGTTGGGGCTCACCTTGAAGAGCCGGAACGCGGCCATCCAGCAGCTGCGGCTCTGCTCGTCCTCACTGCACAGCAGCTTCAGGCCCTTCGCGCTGCTCCGCACCTTGTGGGGCTGCAGGAGAGGCCGGAGCTGTCACGGGGCAGCCCCGGGTGGCTCTGAGGGGACAGAGGGCCCTTGGGCAGGGGAAGGCGCAGGGAATGGCCCTGCCACAGGCAGGGACATCCCCACCTTGATGCAGAAGCCAAACTCGGTGGGGGTCCCGTAGAGCTTCTTGCCCTGCGTCACGTAGTAGATGTTGGACTCGGTGAGGTCAGCGAAGTACTGGAGGTGCCGGGGGTCCTGGGGAGGTGAGGGGGTGTCAGGGCTGGCCCCGCTGCACCCCCCAGCTGTGCCACCCCTCAGCCCAGGACCCCCCTGGCCTCACCTTGGAGGTGCCCTTGGTGGAGTAGTAGAGCCCCGAGCGGCGCAGGGAGAAGTGGAAACGCTTCCAGACCTTGCGCCCGGCCTCCCGCAGCTGCAGGAAGCCCTGGACCTCGGGGCAGCTCCCGGAGTTGAGGAAATTCTGAGGGGACATGAGAGCTGAGGGGCACGGCGGGGTCCCCAGGGCACGGCGGGGTCCCCAGGGCACAGCCGGGCACGGTGCCCCATACCTGGATCAGCTCGGAGTGTGCCATGCTCTTATTGGCCTCCAGGCAGCTGGACACCATCACCTCAGGGAACAGCGACTGCTGGGGGACAGGGGGTCAGCAGAGACCCTTGGGGCGCTCAGGATCCCCACGGGGAGGTCCCAGGGGGGTTACAGAGGGTGCCCACCTACCGCGTTACTCTTGAAGAGCTCGTACTTGGCGAAGTTCTTGCGGAACACGAAGCGGCTGTCAGCGCCCGGGGCCCAGGAGCTCTGCACCTCCACCACCGACTCGTGGTCCTCCAGGCAGCGCTCTGGCGGGGGACAGGGGGTCAGCAGGGTCAGGGGAGACCCACGGGCCGTGCCCCGCCGTGCCCCCACGGCCGCTCACCCAGGGCCAGGTGCTGGTGCAGCTCCACCAGGGCCCAGCTGTGGTCGTGCAGCGCCCGCGTCCTGCGCACCAGGGTCTCGCAGAGCTGCCGCGCCGTGGTCCCCGCCGACGCCTCCAGCGAGCGGCACGCGCCGTCCTCGCCGAACACCTTCACCACCTGGGAGGTGGGACGGGGGTGTCGGGGCCCCCTGGCGTGAGGGGACCCCGCAGAATCACAGGTGAGACCACCCCCCCAGCCGCCTGCTCCCCGACTCATGTGGGAGGTGGGACCCCCTCTTCCCAGCCCCTCGACTCATGTGGGAGGTGGTTCCTTCCCCAGGGTTGAGGTCCCCCTTCCCAGCCCCTCGGCCCCCTGGCTAAGGAGGGTGGAACCTCTGTAGAGGAGTCCCTGTCCAAGGCTGACCCCCTTCCCAGCCCCCCAGCTCAAACGGGAGGCGGTTCCTTCCCCAGGACTGAGACCCCCCCTCTCCCCAGCCCCCTGACTCCTGGAAGGTGCCTTTCCAGATGTGTCCCTGTCCCAGATCTGAGCCCCCCTCCCCAGCCCCCT
>VXAD01012335.1:80382-95743 GCA_013399195.1 Dicrurus megarhynchus
TCCCATCCCATCCCATCCCATCCCATCCCATCCCATCCCATCCCATCCCAGCAGGTTCCAGGGATGCAGGAGCCATCAATGAGGGCTGGGGCTGGGGTCTGCCCCCACCCCAGCGGGATCCAGGGATGCAGGAGCACCGCTGTGCGGAGCTGCGGCTCTCAGGGAGCTTCGATCCGGGGGAGGAACTGCAACGTGGTTGGATTTCTCTAAAAAAGCCCTGCACGATTCACCCCCCACCGCCTCGGCCTTGGCTCCGTGGTGGGAGATCCATGAAAAAATAATAATCCTTGTCTCAGGGGGGCAGGGAGCTGAGGCAGGGCCGGGAGCCGCTCCAGGGGTGCGGAGGGATGACTGACCAACTATCCCGGGGGTCAGACAGGCACAGGACACTCCCTTCCCCTGGGACTGGGGTGGTGCAGCACAGATCTCTTCCTGGAGCGGGTTTTCCCTCGGACACAGGGGCAGGAAAAACTCGAGGCCGCTGTTCCAGGGGCCATTTCGGCCGCTTCCCGACAGCCGCTCCGGACCCAAACACGCACATGTGCGGCATCCTCCCTCCCCCGAGGAGCCGGAAGGGATGAGCCACGGGCTATAAATACTCGTGCGGGGCCGAAAGGAGCAGCGAGGAGCTGCGGAGGGGTCTGGGCGCTGGCAGAGCCCCTCGGGAAGGCGCTGGGAGCACTTGGGGGCTTATTAATAGCAGCTCGGCATTCCTTCCCCGGCGGAGGCGGCGCCGGGAGCGCTCGGCCCGGGAAGCACAAGGAATCTCTTTTCTTTCCGAGCCCCACCACGGGGGGGGTTTGGTATCCCCCCCCCCCCAAAACCTGCCTGGGATGGGTGCCAGATCCGCGAAAAGGAAAACACATCCCTGGCACAACGGGGCGGGAAGGGCACGCTCTGCTCGGCGCTTCCCAAACCTTTCCCGAAGCGTTTGGCAAGACAGGCAGGAGCCGCTGGGCTCTGGGGGGAGGGGAGGGGGCCGTGGGAGGGGAAGGGAGGAGAGGGGAGGGGGCCGCAGCGCTGCAGCACAGCCGAGGGATGAATGGAGCCTTTGTGCTGCTGCGGCAGCGCCGTTACCACGTCAACCTTCCGCGGAGGAAGGAACGGGGCCAACTCCGCTCCCGCTCCCGCATCCGCCCCATCCCGGTCCCTCCGTGCGCTGCCTTTTGTCCGGGACGCCGGCAAAGGACACGAGAAAAGCTCCAGACCCGGGGCAGCTCGCTCCCCCCGGGGGTGGGTATGGGGTGGTTGTGGTTGTGCCAAGGGGTTCGGGAGCAGGGAATTGCCCCTCTGGAGTGTTCCCAGGAGCGGTCAGGCACGGAGCTTCCCGTGCCTCAAACTGGTTTTGGTCATCGAAGAGGATAAAAATCTCCTCTCCCCCAGTCTGGCGCTCAGAGGTGAAACCCCTAAGTGAGATCTTAAGTAAGGAAGAGCTTCCAGATAAGGAAGAGCTTCCCAAACTCCCACCATGAAAGGAGAGGGATTGTTGGGCAGTTTAACCCCCACCTGCCAAACCTGAGTCCCTTCAGGGCAGTGCTTGCTAAGGGGCCACTCCTGTGGCTGCTGGGATCCCTGAGCAGGCCTTGGGATGCTGGATCCCAGGGGAGAGCTGTGCTGGGGACGGGATGCAGCCGCCTCACCCAGGAACTGGCTTTACCTTCAGATCCGTGTTGAGAATCCAGATGAAGGTGCAGACCTTGGCATTGCTGGGACACTTCAGGACGATGAATCCTCCAGGTCCGTTCTCACCCCTGTGGAGGAAAATCAAGAGGGTCAGGCAGAGCCAGGCTGGAATTCAGGCTGGGATTCTCCATGGCTCTGGGATGCACCGCACGGAGCTGAGTCTGGCAGTGAAGGCCAGAGCCCGGTGGGGCAGGAGCAGATGCTGGGAGCCCAGGAAGGTATGTGCCTTGGCTCCAGGTACACGAGCCAGCACGGCAGGGCAGCTTTCCCACAGGTGCCTTGGCAGCAGCGGTGCCAGGGCCGCCGGTGGAGCAGCAGCTCTGCCTCTGCATCGTGCCAGCTGTTCCCCAACGGGAAGCTTTCACCAGGCACAACCCTGGGTGCAAACAGGAGGTCCCAGGAAAGCGCTGTGTGCTCAGGACCGGCTCGGCTCTTGTCACTGCAGCCCCCAGATCCTTCCCGGCACCATCTGATCCGTCTCCGAGACGGGAGCTGTGCACACGCAGCCCAAATACAGATTTCCCTTTCCCTTCCCTCTTCAGAACACGCTATTTTTGCTGTGTGCGTTTGTTCAAGGATTTTTCCAGGCCCTGCAAGTCCCCAGTTCCTAAATAGACTGCTCCGAGATAAAATGTCAATTACTTTAACCAGATTATTAGGAAAACCAAAGTCGGAGCACAGCAGCACAGCTGGGCCCCGGCAGGAACAAGGAGTCCTTGTCTGATGAGCCCGACCCCGCCAGGATCCATCACCAGCCTGTCCCCTTGGAAGGAGAGAGGCCAAAGCCCTGCTGAGATTTCGGGGAGCTGCTCCATCCTCATTTCACCCACGGGGCCACCCCTCAACGCCTCAAATTCGGTGAGCGAGCAGCTTACGAGGAGCAAAAGGCATGTGAGAGGCTTGGAGCCACAGCCAGCTGTTTACTGCCCCTCAGAAATTCCTGTTTGGGAATTAACTGCTACATAAACAGGATGTGGGATTGGGATGGGGTTCGGGCTGTTACTGGTCGGCACCTCCACTCCCCCGAGCTGGGAAACGCCCCAGCACCGCTGACAGCACTGAGAGTTTCTTGAACAAAGGGAGACGAACAAGGGAAGCAAGGTTCAGCTCCACAAATAGCTCAGCTTCCTGCAAACCCTGCCAGGAAGGCAGCAGGGCTTGCAGTTAAGTGGCTCTTTGCCTCGAAGCTCTGGAGAAGTGCGTGATCCCAGCTAAAAAAACAGCACCTGCCTCTCACCTGACGTACTTGGAGAGCGGAGGCTTCAGGCTGTGCGTGGTCGACATCCCCGAGGAAACGTACCTGTCTCTCCTCCTCTCGATCCGACGCACGTTCACGAAATCCCTGCGCGGAGAAAAGGGCTTAAAAAACACACCTGGGATGTGGAGGGGGCAGATCCTGCTCTCTGGACTGCTCTGGGAAAGGCTGTGGCAGGGCTGTGTCAACACAGGGACAAAGCACAGCCAAGCACTGTTATCTGGGAGCCTGACCGACCGGGGTTTGGAGCTCTGAGAATCCTGCCAGGAGTGTCTGGAGGAAATTCCAGGGGCTGCTCGACCTTTGGGAGTGCTATCCACAGAGCAAACCAGCCCTAGCACGGTGCCACCGGAGCTCCCGGCAGCCCAGAGCGTTCCCAGTGCCCCCCAGAGGGGTCTCCCCGTGGTTTGGGGGGTGTTTAGGGGCAGAGTGGCATGAACTGACCTTGGGGACACCACCCCGCCGGCAGCTCCAGCCGCCACGTCGTACGAGACGATCGTGTTGTCCTCGACCCGCTGCAAGATCTGGGGATGGGGGGGGAAATAAACAAAAAGAAGAGAGATTTGCTCAGATTGTGCCTCCAAGCCTGCACGTGCCAAGAGGATGCAGCCCCTCCCCCTCGGCACTGGGATCAGAGCAGAGGCTCCTGTGGGGTGGAGCGCGATGTGCACAGGTTTGTCTCCCGAATTTTTGGGGGGCACAGGTGTCACCTCCAGCTCCCCACCACGAGGCCCAGACCCTCCCAGCAGGCAGAGAGGCAGGTTTGGCTCAACCCTGGCCCCTGTCCCTGCCCTCCTCTCGGGCTCTTGGCCGGGCACAGGCGTGCAGCCGGCTGCCGCGGAGCGCGCGGAGCGCACGGATGAGCGGCGGAGATTTAACGCCTCGGTGACTGGGATCCAGCTCGGCTCCAGCACCGCCAGCAGCCTCTGTTGGACGGGGAAGCTCCAGCTCTCCGCTCCAAGGAGCTCCTGTGATTAAGCCATCTTTGTCCAGCACGCTCACCTGGCAAGCTGCCACTGTTCTGTTCCACAGGATCATCTTCTCGGGCTGCAGAATCACCTCCTGGTAAACCATTTCAGGAGAGCACTGCAGGAAAGCCTGAGGACGGAGCCAGAGCAGTCAGCCAGCCCCTCTGCTCCCCTCGGGGGAGATTATTTTTAAGGAAAACAGAGCAAAACACAAAGGACAAGCGGGATCACAGCAGAGGGGAGGGGTGAGGCCGGCCTGGCTCCCCACGGCTGTCACCCCTCTGTCCCAGCGCTCCCACAGGCCTGGAGGGCACACGTGGGGTCAGGGAGGACACACAGACCTCAGGATTTGGGAGATGCTTAGCTCAGCCTGCCTGTCTGCCCCTCTCCCACCCTCAGCAGTTCCCCGTGCACCATCGCTTCGGGAAGTTGCATTTTTGACTGTTTTTTTTTCTTTTTTCTCCAAGCCATTCCAAGCTCCAGCACACACAACATCCATTTCCCCCCCGCCACAATCCCCACGGGACCGGGGATCTTCGGAGGCAAACGGTTAACGCAGGGAAGTGGGACCATCCAGCTTTTGCTGGTGAACACAGAGCTGCTCCACTGGCAGCTCCTGCCAGCGAGGCAACATATGCACTGGAACAAAGAAAAGCCACGGCAGCACCGACGCTTCATTAAAGCGTGGTTCCCAGCCAAGCCACTCCAGCTTGGGAGAGGGCATGGAGCAAGGCACTTCCGAGCGGCTCTTCCCGGTGCCAGGCAGTAGCAGACGCACGCTCAGCCCTGGCCTTGCTGGCAATTAGTTCCAATTAGCCTCCTTGGTCAGATTAGTCCGAGATGCTGGGGTTGGAAGCGAGTCTTGCAGTCACCTGCTCCCGACTCTACCAGCGGAGTCTGGGGCCCAGGATATTTACTGGGGAGTTTGTCTGCCGGCCAAGGGGTTTTCCTGGAGAGATTCCCTAGTGCTGTTCATCTGTCTCAAGCACGGGGAGCGTGTTCTGTGCAGCCTGACCTGTCCTGAAAGCTGAGCCGTGGCTCTTCCCCCGTGCCAAAGAGACCAAGGAATTGGCCCGAGGATGTTCTTACCTTTAAAATAAAGGTCTTGCCGTGGAAAGGGATTTCAAAAGTGTAAACAACATCACCAAAGTCCTGTGCAAGAGATGAGAAAGTTGCATTTCTGTCAGTAAAAGGGAATGTTTCTATTTGGGGTGAAGTTTGCTAAAACTCTGAGGCTCCTGTCCCCCTCCTCCAGCCCCCCATCGCCCCCTGCCCCCCCACACCAGGCAGCGACCCCGGCGCGGAAACCGCCCCGAGCACGTTCCAGTTGGCCATGCCTAAATTTCCATCAACAAAACAATACCCAGAGAGGCAGCAGGGATGAGACAGAAAAAGAATCCGCCCCGTGCCAGGCTGCAAACCCCACGTCAAGGTCACATTCTCTTTGTAGCAGCACCGGGGTGCGAAGGGGGTTCACTGCCAGCGCTGCTGGTGTTACCTACGGCTGAGAAGAGCCTCCCCGGAGGGGCCGAGGATGGGCAGATGAAAACCTTTCATCGTTAGCCCTGTGTTAAACTCTGATTAGTCTATTTAAATCCATCCCCCTTTGGAAAAAGAAAACAATCTGCCCAGCTAGTTTGGCATCAGACAAAGGATCACTTGACAGGGGAATTTGAAACACCAGATGAGACAGCAGTTTGCAGGATTCGCACCCCCCCCCTCCCAGCCGTGTTTCAACCTTGTGAAACAAGGTTGGGTTTGGGGGGCGAACTCCTCCTCTTTCTCTCTTTTCTCCGGAGAAAAGAGCTCTGGGCACCCCAGAAAAGTCTGGAGTGGGCAGAGCCACATCCCAAATTTACACCCCAGCATCCAGCAGGTTCCAGGTGCTGGGGAAGGGGGGCACCAGTGGCTTTGTGGCTGGGAAGAGCAGTTTGTGCCCCACACTCTCCTGTGGCCACATGGGCCAAGACCCCAGTCTGGGCCCCCAGCAGGCTCAAAGGCACTGGGCCATGGAGCAAGGGCAGGGCTGGAGCTGTGGGATCAGCATTCCCCTGCTCCTTCCCACGGCTCTGCATCCCAAAGGTGAGCTGGCCACACCAGCCCACCCTCTGGACAGAGGGAAGGGCCCTTTCCTGTCAAACTGCAAGGCAATTAAACGTCTAATTAAATAAGAGGGGATTTTACATTTAACTGAACTGGAATAGATTCCTAATTCAATCAGGTAATTGTAACGCTTGTTAATTTTTCATGGCACAAGGAGGTTTCCAAAGCCTCGTTTGTCCCGGTTTTTGCTAAGCCATCCATGCCCTCTGCCAGCTGGGGAGGAAAAAAACCACACTTGCATTGTTTTTCTCGAACTTCCAGTTCTCCTCCTGGGCGAGGATTTGGTCCACAACCTCCATGGCCTCTTTGCCTTGTCGGACATACTCCTTTTCCTGGGAAAGAAGGGAGGATTTCATTAGCTGGGTGTGCAGGAAGCTTGAGGAGCGTGTGTGAGGCTGCTCCCCCCACCTCCCCGGGCTGGCAGAGAGAAAGGGGATCAGAAATCTCTTAATTTGGGTCACAGAGGCCTCATTTTGGAGCTCCAAGTCACACTCCCCACCCTGGCTGGGATCCACACACCAGCTGCTCCCGGCGGCTCCCGCCTTAGCAGGAGGGTTTCCAGCAGGCAAAGGGCTCTGGGATGTGCAGCTTCCTTCCTGGAGGAGCCAGAACTGGAGCTGAACAACAGCAGGATCACTTGGAAAAGGGCACAAAGCCTGTGCCCAGCCAGGTTTTGGGGAGGTCAAGGGCCACCTCTCACACCGTGGGGACAGGTGAGGTGATGACCATACCAGGATGTGGCCAAAGGACCAGGGATGGAAGAGGGAAGGGAGAGGGACAGACAGGAGCAGAGCCCCAACACCTCCCTGTGGGATGCTGCAGGGAAGAGCACACAGCCATGGGGAAGTGGGATAAAGCTGGGGGGCTCAGATGACCCCTCCTGCAGCGGCCACGATGCCACCGGTCCCGTGGCACAGGGGGGGCTCAGCCACACATCCCCGGAGCTGAGGGGTCTGGAATGGGGGGCAGCAGAACCTGATGGGACCACAGGACCGGGGAGACTCCCACAGCCCCGGATCAGCCTGGAGATGAGGGCAGGGCCAGCCCCTGTTTACCTGAGTTGTCAAGGCCTTTCTCCCCACACCTTCCTCATCTGACTCGTTGTCCGACCCTACAGGGAAGCACCAATTAACTCGCAGTTAATGAACGCCCCACTGGTACCACCTCCATCCCTTCTCGTGGGGGACAGTGTCTGATCCCTGTCCCTTACCCAACGGGAAGGGCCGTCACTAAGGATGACTCCAGCCCTGTCTCCCTGAACACCTGCTCAGCTCTCTGGAGGGCTGAGCTCATCCTGGGTGTCAGCTATACCAGGAACAGTGTTCCAGAGAGCTGGGCTCATCCCGGGTGTCAGCTATACCAGGAACAGTGTTCCAGAGAGCTGGGCTCATCCTGGGTGTCAGCTACACTGGAACAACTGCTCTGGAGAACTGGGCTCATCCTGGGTGTCAGCAACACCAGGAACAGTGCTCCAGAGAGCTGAGTTCATCCTGGGTGTCAGCTACACTGGAACAACTGCTCTGGAGAACTGGGCTCATCCTGGGTGTCAGCTACACCAGGGAAAGTGTTCCAGAGGGCTGGGCTTTTCCTGGGTATCAGCTACACCAGGACAACTGCTCAGGAAAACCGGGCTCATCCTGGGTGTCAGCTACACTGGGACAGTTATTCCAGAGGGCTGAGCTCATCCCTGTGTCAGCTACACTGGGACAACTGCTCTGGAGAGCTGAGCTCATCCCGGGTGTCAGCTACAGCAGGACAAACGCGCCAGAGGGTTGAGCTCATCCTGGGTTTCAGCTACACCAGGACAAATGCTCCAGAGGGTTGAGCTCGTCCCGGGTGTCAGCTACAGCAGGACAATCCAGCTGAGATGTCCCCACTGCCACGCCAGGAGCTCTCCGGTGCCGGCACAGGGCAGCGACGTGCCACCCTTATCCTCACCCGCCTGTGAGCACCCATCCCCGTGCCCTCAGCCCCAGGGCAGCATTTTCCAAGCACACAGCTCAGAGCATTTAATCCCAAGCCCACACAAGGCTCCGGCTCCCCACGGAGCTGCTGCCGGGCTCGCGGGGCCGAGGGCGGCTCCGATAAAAAGGTGTCACGGGGAGAGCGTGGCAGTGCCACCCCTGCCCAGGTGCAGGCACAGAGAGGGGAGAGGGAACCCTGCTTTGCAGTGTCAGTTCTTGGAGGCTGTGCCAAGGGTTGGGATAACGAGGCAGAGCTCATGGAAGAGACGATGGAGGTGAGGAAGTCCATGGTGGGAGGAGCATGGGAAGCGAGGTGACGGCACAGGTGATCTTACCTGCGAAGGACTCGGGTGGGGAGTAGAACTGTCCCTCGGAGAGGGCTCGGGGGTACAGCAGTGGCCTCGAGGCTGCAGCCTGGGCTGCCAGGAACCCTGGGAATGGGAGCACGAGGATTTAACACCTGACAGGTTCTGGGACCCCGAACACCCTCTTGTTTCCCACGTTTTCCCATGTCTTTTCCCACTGACACCAGCCAGCCTCAGCTCCTATTGCCTCATCTTTTGTCTGAGACGTTTTATCTGCCCCGGAGATCAATGGGCTCTTCTGCCTGTCAAATAATCCAAAGGCGATTAAGCATCTAATTAAATAAGAGCTTCCCCTGGAAGCAATTTGGAACCTGAGCCTAATCCAATAGAGGCATTAAACACTTGATCATTTTTCATCTTAAAGCCTCCTTGCAAGACCCAAACATCCTCTGGTGCTTTCCAGTCAGAGCATTTCTGACTGAGCCCCGCCTGACAAATGCCCCTTTTAGTTTAGTGCCACTTCCCAGCCAGCGACTCCTGGGAGAGGGACAAACCCCTTGTGCTGCCACAGGAATGGGCAGCTATTCCAGGCCAGGCCTGGACACTGGGAGTTGCAGGGCGATGTGTGAAGCATTAGGTCAGCCTCAATCCCTGCTCGGCGTGACCTCAGAGACCACAGGCTGCAGAATTTCACACCCCATAACTCTCACCCCGTGCCACATAATGTGTCTGTGACTGCAGCAGCCCTCCTGGAAAGGGCTCCAGCCAGATCCAAACACTGATATCAGGGACAGGGAGTCCAACCCTCCGCCTGGCATTTGCCTCACTGTTTCCAAACACTTTCCCCCATGCAGAGGTGAGCTCTGTCTCCAGCACGTCTGGCTGCAGGATCCAGGCACTGGGAAATCTGGCACATTTTTCTCCCCTCAATTAAAAGATGCTTTTTATAATCTGGTGTTTTCTTCCCCTGAAAGGACTTGTTGACCGTAACAAAACTGAGTCTGTTCTCATCCCAGCCAGTCTGGAGATCCCTTTTCCAGAAATGCCAGATCAGCAGCAAACCCAGGCCTGGCTGGTTTTCTCCAACTCCTACCAGAGAGGAGCAAAAATACTCACATCGTTCCTCTTCTGCTTCCTGAGTTAGGACTTTAAAATCCAGGAACCAGGTTTCTAGCCAAGCAATGACAAAGGAGACGATGGGAAGTAAATACCCAAAAGCCCCTTTGGTCAGAAGCTGTGTGGAAAGAAGCAGAATGGAAGCACAGGGAATGACCCAAACAGGGAATAAAAGAGCACTGAGAAATCCCAAAGCAACTCCCTGCGAGCCCAGGGACACCAACCTCAGAGAGGATGACCTTCACAATCAGGAAGGCACTGGATACCAGTGTAGTGACCTGAAAAATAAATGGACGCGGTTCAGATCCCTGAGAATTCCAAGAGGAGAGGGAAAACTCCCCACGGGCAAGCCCGGAGTGCCTCCTTACCGCGATGACCCACCAGTGGCGCAGGCGGACGACGGCGTAGCCCAAGAGCAGCACAACAAAGCGAAACAGAGCCAAGAGCTGCAAAAACAAACACCCAGCGACACCAGTCACTGCCCTTGTCCCTGTGCCAGGTGCTGGGAGGGCAGGGACAGGCGCCAGCTCCCGGGGAATTGGTGGGTCAAGGCTGCACCAAGAGGGATTCACCGAGGTGGGCAAGGGGAGACCCCAGACCCTCCCGGCCCCGCCGAGCCCCAGAGCCCTGCAGGAGGCTGAGATACTCACAAAGATATCAAAGAACGAGGTCTCGAATTTGTAGTTGATGATTTCATCCTTCAGGTTCTCCTTGATGCCCTCCTTGGTCTGAGGGAGACAGGGAAGCAGGAAGCTGTTGAGTGCACTGATAAGAAACTAATGGGAGAAGGAGCCAAGCAGTGCCCGGGGTTATGGCCAGGTCAGGGAATGCACCTGGAATCCAAATGGTCCCACAGGCCCGGTGTGGGCTCTCTTCTGCCAGCACAGGACCAGGGAGGATCCCACAGCACATTTCCTGCCTGGATTCACACCACGTTTCCCCCTGGGATTCACACCGAGGAGCGTGGGTGGGGCAGGAGGGACATTAAACACCTCGAGGTGGTGATTTCCAACACCCAAATCCTTGGCCACCAGCAGTTCCTCCCAGCCTGGAGACCCTGGATGGTCACCTCCCACTGCTGCCCACCTCGTCCAGGTCCCAGATTTCAGAGGAATGGGAGGAGACGTGGGAAAAATGGAAAACCACAGCAAAAATGTTTCTCAGGAACCTTCGCTAACGCACTGAACATCCTCCTGCGGGGGCTCTCGGGGTCACTGAGCACCTGGGGGGATTTAAGGAATCTCCTCATGCAAAGCACTGAGGGGTCCCTTCTCCCTCCAGCTGGCTTCCCACGGCTCACAGCAGTGCTCCAGGAAATCTGATGGAAGAAGGGAAGCAGCAGGTTCAAACGGGCTGGCAAAGGGGAAGAGGGAGGAGAGGGGGATGCACAGCCACGGGCTGCAAGGGAATCTGAGAGAGGTAAAAACACCCTCTGGGATTTACAGGAGTGTGGAAAAAGCTCATCCCGAGATAATCCAGGGTCTGACAGCCCCGGTCCTTTGGACACCATAAATCCATAAATCCTGGGAGCCTGGAATGGCTGTCTGTGAGGAAGTGGAGGGCTCAGGTAACTGGAACAAATGCTTCACCTTTAGGCTATGGGTTTGGATGGGGCCCAGCTGGCCGGGAGCTGGCGGAGCCGGCAGCTGTTGGATGGGCTGTGAGGAATAAACTGGTGGATCTCGGGCCAGTCCTTGGCAGCCTGGGGTGTCCTGGCACTCCAAGGGCAGCCACTGGGAAAGGATCCCTCTGGGTCAAAGCTGTGGCTTAAAATCAGGGAGAGGGAGGCAAAAAGAAGGGGGCAAAGCTGGGCTGTGCCTCCAGCTGAGCTGTGGCCGTAGGACTCGGGCCAGCTTTGCTGAGTGGCCACTGAGAGCCTCTTCGCCCATCCCCGGCTCCATGGGATGCTGCAGGAAGGAGGAGACACAGGGAAAGCTTTGGGTGAAGGATTTTGGGGGTGTTTTCTGTTGGATGGGCTGTGAGGAACGAGTTGGTGGATGCCAGGGGTGTCCTGGCACTCTAAGGGCAGCACAGGCAGCCACTGGGATTGGGAAGGGATCCCTCTGGGCCTGGGATGGGGCTTAATATAAAACAAAGGGGCAAAAAAAGGGGGGGCCAAAGCTGGGCTGTGCCTCCAGCTGACCTGTGGCCACGGGACTTGAGCCAGCTTTGCCGAGTGGCCACCGAGAGCCTCATCCTCACAGCCCGAGTCCATGGGGTGCTGCAGGAAGGAGGAGACGCAGGGAAGGCTTTGGGTCATGGTTTGGGGGCTGCTTTCAGCTTAAACAGGGGCTGTGCACCAGGCAGATGAACCACCTGAGGCATCTCCGTGGCTCTGAGAGCACCCAGCCTGCACAATTACGGTTTGCTTTTAACGAGGGGCAATTTGCTCGGCTTATCTCGCAGCGGAGGAAAGCGGTTGGATTAAAAAAAAAAAAGGAAAAAAAAAAAAAGGCATTAGTCATGATCTCAAACCGTTGCTCTTCATAACCAGGCAAATAAGCTGCTCTAATGGCTTTAAATATGCAGCATCTCGGCTCGGGGCCCAAATATCAGCACTTAGTCACTCATTAATGGCTACCTGCACGACCCACGCTCAGCATCGCCCTGGTGACCGCACCAGGATTATCTCTCTCCCGGAGGGGGGCTGGAATTCTGCATTTTGTGGGCAGCACCTCTCCGTGAGAGAGGACTGGGACAAGGGCAGGGGGCAGGACACCATCGGCATCGCTGGAATGCTGGCTGGGAGATGGTTTTTCCTAAGGGGGGTGGGGGGCAGGGGGCTCGGGCAGGGCTCGGAGGTGCTGGCCCGGACAGTCTGTTAAGTGCAGACACCCAGAGATAAGAAGGGCAGAGATAAGAGCTGCTAAAGGGAGCAACAGGATCCAGTGCTGATAAATCCAGGCCAGAGCCCAGGGTCTATCTGTTCATCTCTGCTCCGGGTGTTCCAGGGGAGGACATGGAGTACCTGAAACCGGCCAGGACCAGTTCAGGGGAAAAAAAAAAAATATATATATAGCCCAGGGAGGGATTTGGACTTGGTGGGACTGAGGTAAATAAACTGGATTTTCCTTGTTATTGCAACACAGAGCAAACACAGCAGCTTGTGAGTCGCTTTGGAGAGAACCAAACCACTCACATCCCCCTCAACAATCCCTTGGGAGGTGGAGCAGCACCTCCAGTTTCCCAAAGCTGAGATTAGCAGCGGAATTTTGGGATCAAAGCCCCTGGAGGATCCTCCCCTGCTCCTCTGATGCTCTCGAGAACACGGCAGCAGCAAACCCAGGCAGCAGCTTTTCATCAGGCCAGGGGAGCAGGAGGGAAATTTGGCTCAAGTTGGTGATTCTAGAGGCCCTGGATCTTGTTACAGCACAACAAAGGGACGGTGTTAACAGCCCTGGACAGCCCCGACAAAACCCCGGGGCAGGAAACGAGCTGGACTTTAGTTTACATTAAAGAACAGCGGCTCCTTGGCCAGCGCTGGGAACAGCAAACAAAGATCTGTCCCAGGAGTGCTGGAACAGAGCAATTAACGGAGGGGAACTGAGCTTAAAAAGGGCAAAGATTCCCCGGTTTGCTTTCTCCAACTCACATTCAGCTCGATGATCCACAACAGGGAGATGAAGAGCAGGTCGAAGGTGACGAAGAGGCAGAAGGTTCTCCTCACATCCGAGATGGCTTTTCTCTTCTCCGGGGAGAAGAAATACGGGGAGAAGCCCTGGCTCTGGGAGAAGGAGGAGCTGATGGAGGCGATGGCTGGGAGGCTGCGTTCCAGGTCGTGCTGCAGGTCCGTGGGCTTGCTCATCCTCCGGGATCGGCTCCGGGGACATCGGCCACGGCAGCGTCACCTGCGGGGACACGCGAGGGGACCCTCAGGCCTCGCCACGCCCCTGCTCCTCTCCCCCCTCCCATGGCAAATAATGCCAGGAGCAAAGCAGATCCCAGGGAGAAATTCTTCCCTGTGAGGAAGCACTGAGGGTGCCCAGAGAAGCTGTGGCTGCCCCTGGATCCCTGGGAATGTCCAAGGCCAGGTTGGACAGGGCTTGGAGCAACCTGGGACAGCGCAAGGTGCCTATGGTAGGGGGCTGGAACAAGATGAGCTTTAACACCAGTAGGAAAAGGGGCTCCAAACCCCATGGAGATGCTGTGAAAGCAAGAAAAGGGGCCCCAAACACCATGGAGATGCTGTGGAAGCAAGAAAAGGGGCCCCAAACACCATGGAGATGCCGTGGAAGCAGGAAAAGGGGTCTCAGGATGTTTTGGGAGCACTCCTTGGAATCACAGAGCCACCCTGCCCTCCCCTCTGCAGGGAAGGCAAAGCCTCGGGAGCCGATCATCCCACTGGGCACAGCCAGGACAGCGCCTGATGCCCAACTGGGCCAGGGAGGGAGCAGGGAAGGAGCTGCTCCGCATCCCAGTGTCAGGGAGGGAGCAGGGAAGGAGCTGCTCCCTGTCCCAAAGGGAGCACAGAAGGAGCTGCTCCGTGTCCCACTGTCCCAAAGGCAGCAGGGAAGGAGCTGCTCCGTGTCCCACTGTCCCAAAGGCAGCAGGGACGGAGCTGCTCCGTGTCCCAGTGTCCCAAAGGGAGCAGGGAGGGAGCTGCTCCGTGTCCCAGTGTCCCAAAGGCTGTAGGGAAGGAGCTGCTCCATGTTCCAAAGGGAGCAGGGAAGGAGCTGCTCCACGTCCCAAAGGGAGCAGGGAAGGAGCTGTTCCGTGTCCCAGTGTCCCAAAGGCAGCAGGGATGGAGCTGCTCCATGTTCCAGTGTCCCAAAGGGAGCAGGGAAGGAGCTGCTCCGTGTCCCAGTGTCCCAAAGGCAGCAGGGAAGGAGCTGCTCCGTGTCCTGGCCCCGCCTGGCAGTGCCGGGCACACGATCCCGGCACGAGTGAGGCGCTGGAAGGCCGGGGCTGTTTTCCTGCAGCTGTGCCAACCATTGTGTTGAGATTTTTCCTCTCCGTCAGCGCGGCACAAGGAGGCCCCTGTGGGAAGGGAGCGCACGCGGGAGACAAACACGGAACGAGGATCCCAAAACAGGTCGGGCCGGGGATCTGTCAGCCCCGGCCCCGCCACCTCCGAGTCACCCAAGGCAACGGCACGGCCACCAACTCCTCCCCTGCTAAATCCTCCTGCTCAAGGATGTTTTGCCTCCAAAAAAAAAACAAAACCTCCCCAGATTGTTGGTGGTGTGAGCTCCTGCCCCGGCGGTTCTGCGCCCGCCAGGATCACAGTGGGGTTTGTCCACCACAGATCCCACTCGTGACACCCAGGAGGCTGCAGCGTCCAGGGAAAAAAGGTCACGAGGTTGTGCCCAGATCCGTGGGAAGTGGAAATCCCCAAGGAATGTGAAGCTAGGTGTGCTCCAGGAACACCTGCAGGAGCTGAGCACAGCCCGATCTGGGGTGATTTGGGGCAGTTTGGATCCCTGAGCCAGCGGTTTCTGCATCCCACCCCCGGGAGTGCCAGGGCTGGAGAGGGAACAAAGCTGGACTCCTGTCAAGTCCCTGTTAGTCCCTCTCGGAGGCGCTTGGGAAGGAGCTGGAATCCTTGTCACTTCGGATCAGCTGCTCCACGCGCCGGGCCCGGTTCGAAGCGACAAAAGTTAAGGACATCTGTGAGGGATAAATAATAAATCCCCCCACGCCGGGGCCGCCGCCGCCTCCTCCTCCCCTCCAACAGCACTTTGCACTTAGGCAGCCCCACCCCAACTTTCACAGCGCTTTAAAATCACCCGGAGACGCTCCAGGGACCCAATCCCGGGGTCACAACGGGGTGTTGGGACACGGCAGGACACGGGGACGCGGCGGGACGTGGCACCAGAGCGCCCCGGTGCAGCTCATCCATCATTCATCCCAGCCTTCCCAAGGAGGTTTAGGCTGTTTTGGACACACAGCCCTCCCAAACCATCTGATTCCCGAGGGAGAACCTGCACCGTGGGGCAGAGCAGGAATGTTTGAATCCCAGACAAACTC
>VXAD01012335.1:126632-136868 GCA_013399195.1 Dicrurus megarhynchus
GAGGGAGCGGCCGCGGTCAGGGTCAGGCGGGGGCAGATGGCACCTCCTGTGCGGTGCCATTCCGGGCTGTGCCACCCCACGCAGCACGGAGCCGTGCTGAGCCGTTCCCTGCCGGGCCGGGCCGTGCCGTGCTGTGCCACGCCGTGGCAGCGAAAAGGAGGAGGACGCGTGGCGCCGAGTGGATGCCCGCGGTGAGAGCCCATCCTGCCCCTCAGAGCCCGGCATCTCCCCCGGCTGTGTCCCCTCTGCCCACCTGGCGACATTCTGGGACATGCGGGGACCCTCTCGTCCCCCTGAGCGGCGGTTTCAGCAGGGCTGGAGTGGCCAGGCTAGAGCTGAGCCCCCAGGGACCCCCAGCGCTGGGCTGGCACCGCCCGGCCGGGCCAGGGGACGGCCGGGGCCGTGTCCTCTCCAGCAGCCGGGCTGGCAGCCGGCGGGCACCGGGGACGGGCTGGCTCCCTGCCCGGCCGGAGGATTAGCCGTGCCATGGATACGGGCTCCGCAGGGAACGCTGTGCTGCAGGCCTGCGGCTCCGGTGGCACGGCACGGCACGGTACGGCACGGTGGCATGACATGATACAGCACGGTGCAGCCTGGCATCACCCGATGTGGCACCGCCCGTCCTGGCGTCGCTTGTGCCATCCCAGCCACTGCCCCCCGCCCGTGCCCATCCCGGTGGGCTCCCGCAGCCTCCCCCGCCGCCCCCCGCCCGGGAGGCAGAGAGTTAACGCGGGACCCGCCGCGCTATAAATTTTGCATCGTGCGGGGCTGGGGGGAGCTGGGCGGGAGCCAGGGGCGTCTCTAGGTAACAATAAACACCCGGGCAGGAGCAGCTGGTGCCCCGACCGCCTCTGCATCACAATGCCGGAATCACGCTAATCAACCGCCCGCACCGCGCCCGCACCGCGCCCGCACCGCCCGGGCACCGCCAGGGTCCGGCCGTGGCGGGGCCGGGCGTGGGCAGGGTCTGGCCGTGGTGAAGGCCTGGCTGTGGTGAGGGTCCGGCCGCGGCGAGGGTTTGACTTGTGAGGATGTGGCCGTGGGGAGGGTTTGGCCACGGCGAGGGTCCAGCTATGGCAAGGGTCTGGTCAGGGAGAGGGTCTGGTCCGGGTGAGGATCTGGCTGTGGTGATGGTCCAGCCATGCTGAGGGTTCTGGCGTGGTGAAGATCTGGCTGTGGTGAAGATCTGGCTGTGGTGAAGGACCTGCCGTGGTGAGTGTCTGGCCATGGTGAGGGTCTCACATCCCACCACCACTCACCAGGGATCAAGGCCGGTGGCACAGGCCCCGTCTGCTCCTGGCAGAGCATCCGGGGATGCCAGACAAGAAGGCTCTGACCCCGCCAGCCACAGCCGCTGTCACCGGTGTCACAGGGCATGGGGACAGGATCTGGTGACACCACACTTCCCTGGAAAACGCCATGGCCACCGTGTGCCACCATCACCCTGACACCACGGTTGCCCTGGCACTGGGGAGCCGGCCCAGGGCCACGGCACAGCCAGGCTGGGACCCCCAGCATCTTCCCATCCCCACACACACGGCCGGTGGCTTCAAGGGCCTGGAGTTTGGCCACCACATTTCCACCTCCCACCTGCCAAGAGCTGGGATCTGTGGGGGCTGTGCCCCCTGTGATGTGCCCCCCGTTTCTCTGGGCAGGCTGGGGGTGCACGGGGCGACGGGGGCCATGGTGGCTGAGGGGGTTTGGTGGCTGCGGTGGCTGAGGGGGTGTGGTGGCCGTGGTGGCCAAGGCGGTGTGGTGGCCGCAGTGGCCGCTGTCCCCGCTGGCTGCCGCCTGCATTCCAGTGCAGGAGGCAGCTGTGCCGCCCCCCCAGTGCCACTAAATATTAATGCTGCCCTACATTGTGCCGCGGCACCTGCCACGGGCGAGCCCCCCCGGCCCTCGCGGGGCTGGGCAGCTGCCCCGGCACCACTGCCCGGCCGGGCCCCCCGAGGGCTGTGCCAGAAGGCGGGGGACACACGCCAGACCCAGCTGCGTCCCCTCCCCAGAGCCAGGCGGGAGGGACAAAACAACGATGGGGCACGGGGAGCACCGAGAGCCCTGCTGGTAGGGGGGGCAGAGGTGTTGGGAGCCCCTCAAGTGCTCCTCGTGACCCAGGGATGCCCCCAAGAGCAGATTTGGGTCAGGATTTGCTGGCCAAAGCGGCGGCGAGCGGCTCTGCCTCTGCCACTACCATCGCCAGCCGCGGCTGAGGACGTGCCGCTCGTCACACGAGTGCCAGGCGGCAGCGGGGGGTGGCCCTGGCGTCCGCCTTGAGCCCCAGCCAAAAGTCCAGAGCCGAAAAGTAGGGGGTGATTGATGGCAGCGTTTGGCGCGTAAGGGCACCCGGCGGCCCAATCCTCCCGCGGCCCCAATTCCTCCCCTGCCCCTATTCAGAGATCATGTTGTCTCATGTTGGTCCCAGAGGCGCCATTAATTAAAAATACATCCAATTAAATGGCAGGTGAAAGCGTGCGGGCACAGCCCCCCCGCGCCTTGGCTCAGCTGCGCTCGTGGCAGCGGGGAGGGCGATGTGCCCGCCCCGGGTGCGGTGCCAGGTCCTGTCCCCGCTGCCACCGCGGGCACGGCAGGGCCCTGTCCCCATCCGGGTGCCCGGCGCGGTCGCTGGGGTGCTGGGGTGGGGTCACCCCGCCTGTCCCGCTCCCACAGGCCGGGCATGGCAGGTGGGACGCGGTGGCAGCGGGCACGGCGGCCGCCAGGGAAATGTCCCCAAAATCGAGGCGCGCTCAGCCCTGGCTCGGCGGGATGGCACGGGAGCGCTGGCACTGCCACCGCCTCGGCGCGGGGACTGGGACACGGGGCGGGCGATGCCAGCCCGGCCGCAGCGTCCCTGGGAGGTGGCACCGGGGGGCACTCGGGGCTGGGGAACACCGGGGCCGCCGCGGCTCCGCGTTCCCGTTAATTGGAGCCGCTAATGGCGGGCGCTTCCCGCTCCGGGTGCTGGCAGGAGGCACCAGCTGTGCCACCGCCCGCGACGCCGTTTTAATCAAGCTGCCAGTGCGAGGGGACGGGGCCAGGTGGCCCCATGGCACAGGGACTGTGCCACCCCCCTGCCATCCCCCCCGCCCCCCCAGACCCTGCCCAAGGAATCCCCACTCCATCCAGGCCTGCCGAACCGCCTGTGCCGCCACCCAAAAACCCAGCCGGTGCCCTCGAAATGCGGCATCTTGATCCCACGGGATGGAAAATGCCGGGATGCCATGGGATGGATAATACTGGGGGGGCTCACACCCCCATCGTTCCCCCCAAAACCCAACCCAAACACCTCCTCCATCCCCCATCCGCAGCCTCCAACACCTCCGTGGGGATTTTTTGGGTGGTTTTATCCTTCTCAATCCTTTTCTTCTTCCCCCCTTCCAAATGCCAGAGAAAGGTGTGAACGGATTTTTGGAAGGAAACGTCTAAATTGGATGAAAAACCTTTAATGCCGACAGCCGGAGCAGCTGGAAGGACAAATATAGCCGGAGAGGAGGAGGAGGAGGAGGACGGGGACGCGGTGGGAGGTGGTGGCCGTGCCGAGAGCGACACCTGGTGACAGTCACCCCCCCGGCCACGCGTGTGCCACCTCAGGTGTGTGCCCACCCCGGGACACGCGTGTGCGCCGGGACATCCGCCCGGGACGCGCGACGCCGGCTCCAGGTGGAGATTCCGACGGGATCCCGGGGGATCCGCGTGTCCCGCCGTGATCCGCTCCATGGGAAGGCCCCTTCCTCCTCCTCCTCGGCATTCCATCTCCATCCCCGCTCCCGGAGCAGGCGCTTGGCTCCGAGGGCCGTGCCTGAAGCATCGGGATCCTCCGGAAGCCGATGCCAGCGGAGCTGGATGGTGCCACCACCGCAACCCCAGCGCCCTAAGAGCATTGCGGGGATGAGGAGGAAGGAGAGCTGTGCCAGATCCCACATTTCGAGGTGATGGAGCCGGGAACGGTGGGATGGAGCAGCCNGCGCGGGGACTGGGACACGGGGCGGGCGATGCCAGCCCGGCCGCAGCGTCCCTGGGAGGTGGCACCGGGGGGCACTCGGGGCTGGGGAACACCGGGGCCGCCGCGGCTCCGCGTTCCCGTTAATTGGAGCCGCTAATGGCGGGCGCTTCCCGCTCCGGGTGCTGGCAGGAGGCACCAGCTGTGCCACCGCCCGCGACGCCGTTTTAATCAAGCTGCCAGTGCGAGGGGACGGGGCCAGGTGGCCCCATGGCACAGGGACTGTGCCACCCCCCNACGAGCATAATCCAAGCGGGAAGAGCCGAACGGCGGAGATTTACAGCGCCGGCTCCGCGCAGCCCCCCGGCCATTTGGCACGGCAGCTGCTGCCGGGGAAGTTCAATGCCAAAATAAATTAAATGGGATAAAACGGCCTGGTCACCTTTGGATCGGGATGCCGCAAGAGCCGGGGCCACGTGGGGCTTTGTCTGCCGGCAGCGGGAAGGGAAGGTGGGATGTGAGGATGCTCGGGATGGCATCGCGTCCCCTTCTGCCGCGCCGGGTGAGGCCCCGGAGCCCGGCGGAGCCGCGGGCAGGGACCAGGAGGCTGGATTAGGGATCCAGCCGAGTGCACGGGGCCCAGCTGCCCCCTCCATAAATCAGGGGAGGCCGAGTGGGCGCTGGGGGCTTGCTCCTGCTTTCCCCGGCACCGGGAAGCGCCCGGCGCCGCCGCCACCCCCCCACCATCTGCACAGGGATATATTTTAAGACGTGTCAGCGCAGGGATTGGAACCAGGCGAAAGGAGAGCGAGAAAGCCGGGGCTGGAACGAGAGACGGCGGCCGGGCTCTGCTGGGGTCGAGGCACGGACAGGGCCTGGGGCCCCCCCGCACCTCAGGGAGGGGCTGTCCGAGCCTCAAGCCGAGCAGGGAGGAGGCGATGCAGGGAGCAGACAGTTCCGGCCCACACCATCCCAAATTTCTGCCCGGCCCACGAGGGCTGGGACAAACCCTGCTGAGTCCTTCAGGAGCCAGGATAGGGTTGGAAACAGCACAGAGAAAGGGCAGGGAGGGGTTTCTGTGGAGGAAGGAGATGGATGGATGGATGGATGGGTGACACAGGCACAGCTCCCTTCCCCTGCCCTCACGGCTCAGGGCTGGAGCACAATCCATCCCCTCCAGGCACCCCAGACTCCTCTCCCATGCCCAAAGGGCTGCCAGGAGCTGGGAGAAGGTTTGGAGCCAAACCTCAACCTCAATCCTTCCCATTCCCATTCCTGCAGCACCATCCCCTCTCCCACCTTCCCGTCAGCTCCGGGTTTCCTGCTCCCACCTTAACCAAACCAGCCCGTGCTCCAGCTCGGGCATCTCCCAGCAACACCCCTCCGAGTCGGGGGGGGACCCAGGGCTAATGCTGGCTTGGAGCTTAATTAGAGAGTGGAATTTGGGGGCTTGCAGAGGCTGGCAATGCCAAATCCCACTTTTATTCCTCTCACCAGGAGGGAATAAAAGGCTTTCCAAGGAAAACACAAATTACCGCGTGATTCCAAGGGCTACGGGGGAAGCAACGGAGCAAAAGGCAACCGTGATACAGTAACAGGAAATATTTAATTTTTCCAATCTCCACTTCTCCATTTTTATAAACTGAAAAGAAAAAAATTTTAATATATTACAAAATATCTGTACAGAGACAAAGGTACAACCGAAAAAAGGCGCGCTCGGTCTCCAAAGGAAACTCGGGAGAGGTACAGTAAGAGTCTGACCAGAGGCTTCTCTGCTGGGAACTGCTACAGCGGGAGAGTTTGGGATTGAACCCAGAGCCGGGATGGGGGGAAGGAGGGGGGAGCTGCCCTCGCCCCCGTGTCCGTAACTGCACCGGCTTAAATCCTTCCAAACACACAAATCCCACCTAAGCCCGCGAATCCTTTTGTCTTCTTTGTGCAGAGCGTTGGAAAAAAAGGTAACATTTAAAATAAAATTAAAAAAAAAGGGGGGGGAAATAAAAGAATAAGAGGTGGTGGAAGCTGGGAGTGGCCTCACAGCCCCTTGGGGACCTGGCCAGGCTGGGCCCCCCCAGACCCCGTGTGCCCCCCACGGCCCTGGCAGGGATTGAAAGGCTCGTGCTGGGACCAGTTAGGAAAAGCCACTGGGAGGGGAATAACAGGTCCCTCCCCCTGAGGGGTCGGGGGCTCGGAGAAGGGAGTGGCAGAACCACCTTCCACAGGAGCCCCGTGGGGACAGCTGGCAGCTGCCACACCAGGAACAGAGGCCTGGAGTGTCCATCCCTGGCTGGAGTGGGACAGGGGAGAGGGGACAGGAGCCCTGGCAGCCACTGCCGGACCCTCGGCCCCTTCCCAGCCCTGCTGGAAGAGATGGAGCTGTGCCTGAGCGGCCTTGGAGTGACCCAGCTGGGAGAGGCCACCCTAAACTGGGACTGAGGAGCTCTAAACTGGGACTGAGGAGCCCCAGACTGGGCCCCAAAGCCGGGCTGACACCGGCACGAGGAGCGGGAGGTCGAGGACAGCTCATTCCTGTTCCCAGCTTTCCTGGGCATGTGCCAATTTGGAAAGACAATAAATAGGCATCGGCTTCCTAAGAGGATTCAGCACAGGAACGAGACTTTTCCTTCCAGAGCGGATGGGATTGGGAAGAAAAGGAACAGCAGCAGCAGCAGCTCCACGGCAGCCCGGAGCTGGTGCTGGGAAAAGGGAAAATAGAGAAATTAAACCTCTCTGAAGCCCCTCGGTGGGTTCAGTGCACTCTGCGTCTCACAGAACTTCTCTTTTTATCTCTCTGCACATCAGGCATGAACTAAGTTAAACAAACAAACAAACCAACCAAAAAAAAAAAAAAAAAAAAAAAAAAAAAAAAAAAAAAAAAAAAAAAAAAAAAAAAAATCCCAAATCCTACAAATTTCCAGTGGGAATTCTGCGAACGGCGTCGCTCTTCAGCGCCGGGAGCCGCCGGTCCCCGCACATCACCAGCAAATAAAAATAAAAAATATATTTCTATATTTAATTCCTCTCCCTTCCTTCCTCCCACGGCAAAGCTGGGTAAGGCAGGATCTCCCCAGGTGGAGAAGCATCACCTATTCCAGGTGCATTTATTTAAATTTATCTCTCTGTATAAAAAGAAATTAAATCCTGTTAGTAGCAAGAAGGTCTCTCGGCCCACCCCAAAATTCCCCCTTTCCCCTTTAACACTCCAGAACTGTCGGCTCAAAAATTAAATGTTTTCCATAGGAAAGGCCTACTTGGGGCAGGGGGGGGAAAAAAAGCTGATAAATAGGTACCTTTGTTTTATTCATCTCTTTTTAAGTCTCATTGAAATGAACAGCGCAAGGGTCTGTGGGAGGAGAAAATCCATCGTAAATACTTCCTTGACAACACCAAAAATAGAAATGTGCTCATGGAAATGACACAGGAACACCTGGAAAACCTCAAAGGGTTGAGATGCGAGCGACCTCGGCAGGATAGGCAGCACCAGCCCAGGATTCCGGGGACAAATCACTCCCATCTGGTGGCAAATCCCAGCAGATGTTGGGATTTTTGTTTCCTTTTTTTTTTTTTTAGATTCTTTAAGTGTTCCGGAAGTTACAAATGACAGAAATCCCTGTTTTTTCAGGGAGATGTTCTCCTCGGCTCTTAGGAAAAAAAACAATTAAAACAAAAGACCAAAATAATAATAATAATTAAAAAAAAAGACAATTCCCACTGCAAAATTACTGCAAGAGGGATCCAACACCCAGAGACCCTTCCCAAAAATCAGTGTGCTAAGGCTGCTGTCGCAGGGGACAGGACTGGCCCCGGAGCAGAGGGAAAACCGGATGCTTCGTGGAAAGAAAGCAACATCGGATAAATGGAACACAACCAGTGCCACATCCCAGCTCCCTGCTGCTGGGATAACCCACCCAGGTGCCTCTGCAGCAATAAATTCCCCTTTTAATTTGTTTTTTTCTTCCTTTTTTTTCCTTTTTCTTTCTTAAGGAAACGGGGAAAACAAACAAAAGAACAACAAAAAAACTGCTTTGGGAAGCAGCCTCTTCCCCAGCCCTCCCTGATCCACCGGCAAACTCTGGTGCCCAGCTTGGGGAAACAGCATTTTTAAAATTCCTTCTTCCTTCCATTCCTACCTTTCCATCAATCTCCCCCCCTCTCCTGGCTCAGTTTTCCTGCGGAGTTTGGGATTATTTTTGTCACTAACCAAGCACGGGAGGCCAGTGGGGACCCTCTGGCAGCTCCCGAGCGAGGGAGGGATGCACGGAGAGCTCTGCAGCAGCTGAAATGCGGACGAGACCTTGCTCTGGCCAAAAAAAAAAAAAATTAAAAAAAAAAAAAAAATTAATAAAGTCCTGTGGCTAAAGGAGGAGAGAGGCGAGGGGGGATCCCGGGAATTTCAGTAGGGAACCCCCCGGCCCCGGCCCCCCCGCGGAGGCACTCTGCCAGGCCCTCGGAACGTCTTCCCGTAGGAAGACGGCGCCTGGGTTGGGGCACCCCAGCTGTGACCTGTTCCTGCCCCACTGGAACCGGCCGTTCCCGGCCCCAACTCGCCGTAACTCTGGATTTTGGCCTCTGGATGTCCCAGCGCGTTGTTGTTGCTCCCCTCGGATTTGGTGAAGGATTGCCCGAGCGAGTGGATGGTGACGGGGACTCTGGCGAAGCGCAGGTCCTGGTCCCCCGGGAACTGCACGGAGCCCGTACCCTGGTAGTTGCTGCTCTCCCCGAGGTGGCTCACGGAGCCCAAGAAGGTCCTGCTTTTCCCCAGGGGTTGGGCAGAAGGTTCTAGCAGAGTCTGGCCCGGATTCAGCTCCTCGGCACCGAATCCCCCCTCGGAGCTGTCGGTGCTGTAAGTCCTGGAGGGGTGGGAGCGGCCGTAGTCCGGGGCTCGCGGGGCCGGCGGCTCCTGCGTGGCGTGGCCGAGCGGCTCCGGGTCCGGCTGGGAAAGGAGCTGGAGCAGCGCAGCCGTCACGGCCGGGTTCAACTCCTGGGCTGCGCCGGAGAGATCCCCTTCGGGCACAGGAGGAAGCGGCGGCGGTCCGGGGGGCTCGGGGGGTCTCTTCTCTGGTGGGACAATGCCAGGAGGACACGCTGTGGAAGGGTGACTTCTTTTAAACACCGTTTCAAACAGACACAAAGACATTTCTAAGCAAACCAAACCAATCCCTGCCGAGGCCGCCCGGAGCTCTGGGATGCTCTGGGAAGAGGCGGAGGGAGAGTTTTAACCACTGGCTGGGAGATCAACGCTCATTAACAATGGTCATTAACGCTTTCGCCCCGGCCCCGCGCACCCAACTCGGCGGCAACAGCTGTCCTAACACCTGGGCACCCGTGCGGGGAATTGCTGCTCCCGGATCAGAGGCTAATTCCGAGCAGGAGGCAGAGGTGGAGCCACACGCCAGTCCCCCGGTGCCACGGGGACGCGGTGCCGCCCGGCTCCGGCTCCGGAGGCGGCTCACGGAGCGCGGCCGGGACGAGCTGGGTTAGACAAACACAAACGCAGCCGCACGGGTGCCAGCTCCCGCCTGGCATCCCGAGGGACACCCGCTGCTGCCCCGTGCCACCGCCCCCAGCCCTGCTTTCCCCCGCCTTGCCAACAGAGTCCAAAACAATCTCGCCCCCCCCCCAATTCCCTCCCGAATCAGCATTTGCTTCCCCCTCCTGGAAGAACAAAGCTCCGGCACGCCCGGCCCCCCCTGCTGCATATCCCAGGCTGGGAGGCCCGGCTGGGAGGTGGGAGAGGGAGCAGAGCACGGACCCTGCCCTAAGGCAGTGCCACGGCCACAGGTGACACCAGAGGTGACACCGCCACGGCAGGGAGGGGACACGACCCCTGCTCCGCTCCCCAAACCAGCCCTGCCCTCCTCTGGAGCAACACACCTGAGCTGCCTCCTCTCCCTCGCCCACAGGGGAAGGAATTACTGGCGATGGCAGAGCCCACGGACACCTTTTGTTGGAATCAGATCCTCAAATCATTGGCAAAACTGGTTATTAAAAAGGTCAAACTTTATTGTGAAAACCAGTAGTCTTCCAGGACCACCCCTCCACCCGTATCCGTCAGTCCACTTTGAAAACTAGATTGTATTGAAATCCGGAAAAATGAAACAACGGGAAGAAAAAAACCCGAAAAAACAAAAAAAACAACAATCTTCAGGTAAATTTGTAAAGCCAAGCTGATCTGGGGGACAGCAAATCATTCCAAAGAATTATCAACAGAGAACAACGGCATCGAATTCCATCTGCTCTACAGTAACCTAGTTATCTTCCAGGACTAGGGCAACAACAACGGGAAAAAAAAAAAAAAA
>VXAD01012335.1:136887-150860 GCA_013399195.1 Dicrurus megarhynchus
GAAAAAAAAAAAAAGAGGAAAGAAAAAAAAAAAAAAAAAAAAAAAAAAAAAAAAAAAAGAAAAAAGCACGATCACAACTGGCTCGTGGTGGGCGGGTGTTGAAGGCACGAGAACACAGCACGTTCAGCTACATTGCAGGAGGTGGGATCGGGCCAAAACAGGCTCCCCGGAGAGTCTGAGACATACTCAGGAGGCGCTTCTACAATTTGGTGAGGTCGTCACAGGCTGTTGCTAATAAATTCAAAAAATCAACAGAAACAAAAAAAAAAAAAAAAAGACATGGAGACATTTACACTCANTTCTCAAATTGGGTGGGGTCGTCACAGGCTGTTGCAAAAAAATTCAAAAAACAAAAAAAAAAAAAAAAAAAAAAAAAGACATGGAGACATTTACACTCACCTTTGGAAAGGAAATCCGAGAGCTCACTGACACAAGCAGGGTTTTTTAAACTCACTATAAGAAGCAGCAGTTTGGTTCAGCTTCAGGAGCTGCTGAGTTTTCAGGGCTCAAAAATCAGCTCTGGTTAGAACCGGGCACTCATGGATGCCCAAGTTTTACCTACACAGCTGCCACTATCCCTCCCTTCAGCACTCACCGCTATTTCAGCTCTTTCAAATCATCTCTGCAGGTTTATTTATTTATAGGGTTTTTTTTTTTTTAAGAGGGCAGGGAGGGGATGGTGAAAAAGAGCTGGGAAAAAACGCAGAGATGCAGCAGCATCCTGTACAAAAAAAACTCCCTGGACGTGCAAACTGATTGCTGGGGGGTTTGGGGAAGAACTGACCCTCCAATCATTTTCGGGCAAACCCCAAAACCTCTAATTCACCTTCACTGGCCCACTCATAGTGGAGCACTCATGGATTTTAGGGTTAAATATTTGCCTGTTTTGGCTGTTTGCAGCTGTTCCAACCTCCTGAGCAGTCCAGCACTTACCGCAGGGAGGGGGTCAGGGGTCTTTTCTCCTCAGGTCCGACCACATCCCACCCCCTTCCCTCCTCCCATCCATTCCCCCACCACTCCAAGCTCTCATTCCTGGCTGCAGCTCAACCAACGCTGGGATCCTCTCACTGCTCACGTCAGGTGCTTTTATTTACCTGTGCTCTCCTCGGGATGCCTCGTCGGGGTTTTCCTGGGCCCCCGCTGCTCGCTGCTCTTCTCCCCGTTGCTCTCCTCCAGGGTTATCCCAGGCTCCTGGCTCTTCATGAGCTGACTCAGCAGAACGGCCAGCACGTTCTGCATGTCTCCCTGAGCGCTGGCTGCCTCCGGAGTCTCCTGCTCCTCCGGCACCTCCGCAGGCGGCTCCTCTATGGCTTCCTCCGCCGCCACCGCCGCCGCCACCGGGGGCTCGTGGTGCTGCGCCGTGGCCTCGGTCAGGGCCGTGATGGACTGGTTGAGAGCCTCCAGCTGCTGCTGCATCTCGGGGTTGGAGTGGACGTTGAGCAGCTGGGCCATCTGCGGCACGCTCAGGTCGGTCTGGCTCTGCAGCAGGTTCAGGAGCACGGCCAGCTCGCTCTGGTTCAGCTGCTGGGTGATGTCGCCCAGGCCTGCGGGACACATGGGGAGCACCAGCGGGGAGGTGAGGTTTGGGGATCCTGGCACTGCACGTGGCAATGAACAACCCTTCCCCACATCCCAGAGCCAGGAACGCCCGTTCCCCACATCCCAGAGCCATGATCCACACCCCACAGCCAGGAACGCCCGTTCCCCACATCCCACAGCCAGGATCCACACCCCACAGCCAGGAACGCCTGTTCCCCACATCCCACAGCCAGGATCCACACCCCGCAGCCAGGATCCACATCACCCAGCAATGAACGCCCCTTTTCCACGTCCCATAGCAAGGAACACCCCTTCCCCAAGCCCCACAGCCAGGATTCACATCCCACAGCAATAAATACCCCTTCTCCACACCCTATAGCCATGGATCCACATCTGACAACAAGGGGCATTCCTTCTCCATGTCCCACAGCCAGGAACACCCCTGTCCCATAGCCCAAAGCAAGGAACACCCCTTTTCCACGTCCCACAGCACTGAACATCCTGTCTTCACATCCCGCAGCACTCAACGCCCCTTTTCTACATCCCACAGCTAAAATTCCACATGCCACAGCACTGAAGACCCCTTGTTGATGTCCCAGAGAACATGAACACTCCTTGTCCACGTCCCTGGGTGTTGGGGGAAGGCAGGGATGCTCCCTGAGGAGGATTTCGGGATGCGGTGCCGGCATTCCCAGCCCCCGCTCCGGCAGCACGGCAGCAGCACCCCGTGGTACTGCACACACACTGCACCCACAGAGCTGCTGCTGCTGCTGCTGCACTGCCCCCAAACCTCCCCAAAACCACGTGGCTGCTGCTCAGAATCACCTCAGCCAAGCCAAACTGCCCCATTCCCAGGATTGGGAAGTGGGGGGCATCCCAAGGATACCGGGCTATGGTGGGGGGGTGAGGGGGCACATGGCAATGGAAGCCCCGAGCCCACAGCAGGGCAATCACAGCTCAGCCCCTCCCGAGATCCCCACAGACCCACATCACCCCCTCCTGCAGCGGGAAGGTTTCCCAGGATGGAGCTGAGCTGCTCTTTGGGATGGAGGAAGGGCGTGTTCCCTGACGCAGCACAAGGAATTAGGTCAGGCAGAAGGCAATTCCTTGCTGGGAGCTGGCCTGGGATCACAGGACTCTGTCCTGACCTGCAAGGATCCAGGTTATCCTAAAATACATCCTGGGAGTGGCATCACCTCCCTTCGCAGCCCAAGTGACAAAGTGACGAGGGTGTCCCTTCACACTGACAGCGAGGCTGGAACTTTTTGGGAATAAGGGTGCAAGGGTTTGGTTTCAGCAGCTTAAAAATGGAGCTTCTCTTGCTGGTAGGCAACGGGAGAACAGGACATTCTTTTCCCAGCTGTTTGTTAATCCAAGCACCACCTTTTGTCCATCTGCCATGTTTCACTGAACACATGGATCGTGCATTCCCTGGAGCAAGAACTGTCTTCCTCGTTACTTGTCAGCACAGCATCGGACACAAAGGAAGCCTTAGCCCATATCTGGGTTTTTGTAAGGCTTCTACAGAACAAGCAGGGCAGCTTTGTGTAAATCCACATTCCTCCCTTCCAACTATTTTCTAGACACAGGAGGGGTTGGTCACTGCTTGGAACAGTGCACAAGGCCAGGTCCTGCCAGTCTGGATGACCTTTTCTGCCACAAAGTGCAATAATGTACGTTTTTTGCCCACCAGCCTGATACTTCCCACACCTAATCTTCATATAATTTATCAACGAGATCAAACTCCAGCTCATTTGCACACCCTGGACGTGGCTCCACCTTGCAGCCTATGATTCCTATGATTTGTTCCTCCACTGGCTGAAGTGACTCAACGACTCCTTTCATCATCGAGCCTCTTTCAGAACTAATAACACAGCTCAGAACAAATTCACAGGCAGCTCATCAGTGACTTCTGAAGACCAGACAGAACCTTCTGCGTCTTCACAGCAGAGAGGGGAGGGAAAAAAAAAAAAAAACAATAAAAGAAATGAGGACAGGAAGAGCCTGGAATGCCCTTTCTGCAGAATTAGAGGTGAAAGAACCAGACTGGCTTAAAAACAGACACAAACCTCCCACACCCAGGGAGGGAACACACCGAGAGCCTTTTCCAGACCCAGGTGGGCACTGACCTACTGCATCTGCAGCGCCAGGCTCTGCTTTGAGCTGGGCAGGCTGGGGGGGCACAGGACTGCTGTTGTTTTTCACAGTGTCTGTGCTTGTAACAGAGGTAGTTTCTTTCCGAGAAACTTTTGATACCGGAGGCTCCTCCACGGCCATCCCGCTCTGCCGCTGCCGCCGGCGCTTCTTGCTCCACAGCTCGTGGCAATCCTGCCAGTGGGGGAGGCTGCAAGAGAGCAACAAGTGAAAAACATGGCAGGGAAAACCAAGGGAATCCTCAAAACCCACAGGGAGCTCTCGGCGCTGATGGTGGTGCCCAGAGAAGTTGTGGCTGCCCCTGGATGCCTGGAAGTGTCCAAGGCCAGGTTGGACGGGGTTTGGAGCAATCTGGGACAGTGGGAGGTGTCCCTGCCCATGGCAGGGGTGGCACTGGATGGGCTTTAAGGTCCCTTCCCACCCAAACCATGCCATGATGCAACTTCATAGATCCACGTAATGCTGGTCCACTCTTACAGATGGAGAAGTGGACTCTGGAGGGGATTTTGGGAAGAAATTCCGCCCTGTGAGGGTGGGGACGCCCTGGCACAGGGTGCCCAGAGAAGCTGGGGCTGCCCCTGGATCCCTGGGAGTGTCCAAGGCCAGGCTGGAGCAATCTGGGATGGTGGAAGGTGCCTCTGCCTGTGGCAGGAGAGGGACTGGATGAGCTTTAACATTTCCTTCCAACCAAACCATCCTGGGATTCCGTGATCCCTGCCTGCAGCCAGACGATCACAGGAAGGGGCAGAGCCCAGAGCCAGGAAAGGCAGCATAAAAATCATTCACTTTGCACTGGGATCTCATCCCTGAACTCACTGGGATCTCACTGCAGGGCACACAAAACCAGGGACAGCACCAAGCTCTGGGAGTCTGGGAGCTTTAGGAAAGGCCCTGCCTTGAAGAATTCTGAAGGAAACAGTGATGTCAAAAGCTGTGGCTCCACTTGCACACAAACCAGTCTGAGTTTTATCATCCGCTTGATTGGAGTGGGAGAAAACCGAGTGACACTGCTCAACCCTTGCAGTCAATTAACACACAGCCTTAACGAGGCCTGAGCAGTTCTCCATGGCAGAGTCAGGGATGTGCTACACCTACTCTTGCACATCTTCTACCAGAGCTTTAGAGCATCTCACAAACGTTAAACTGGGCTTTATAAACCCAGCCTGTCATCAGGCAGAAAACCAACAGCACAGGAAAAGCCATTTGCTCAACCATAGGACCAAATACAAGGGCAGAGTCAAGAGAAGAACCCAGAAATCACGATTTGGACTGAAAAAAGTGCCTTGTCTCCTTCCCAAAGCTCACGGTGGGGGGATGGCAGCTGGGACTTACTCTGGAGGTGCCATTTTGCTGAGGTCAACGTCCTTCAGGAAGTCACTGTGCAGGGCCTGCTCTGCTGTGCAGCGCTTGCCGGGGTCCAGCGTCAGCATGTGGTCCAGCAGGTCCAGGGCAGACGAGGGAATGCTGTGGGGAGAGTGGGAAACATGGATGAGTTCACGGAAAAGCATTCTCTCACGGATGTGGAGAAGCTCAGTGCCAGAGAAGAACCTCAGGCCTAAGAGGAATCCACACAGCCAGAGTTCATTGCTCTTGATGCAGCAGCTCAAAGGCATCAGCAGGGCAGGCATCAGCTGTGGGGAGTGGCTGCAGCTGTGCCAGGGAGGTTTAGGTTGGATTTTGGGAAAGGTTTTTCCCCCTAGCGGGTGGTTGGGCACAGAACAGGCTCCCCAGGGAATGGGCACGGCCCCGAGGCTGCCAGAGCCCCAGGAGTGTTTGGACAACGCTCTCAGGCACAGGTTGGGATTGTTGGGGTGTCTGTGCAGGGCCAGGAGTTGGACTGGCTAACCCCTGTGGGTCCCTTCCAGCTGAGGATATTCCATAATATTCCACTCTGTATTTTGCCATTGATGAGAAGCAACTCTGCCACAACTCCCACGAGCTCATCCCACACCAGACCCTTCTCCAGAGAACATCCCCCTGAAGTCAGGCAGCGCCAGCACCCTGAGCATGCCACGCTTCCAGGAGAGCTCCCAGTGCAGTCCCCAGCCCCGGGGAACCTCTCTGAAGGTGGGTGAGGTGTTTGGAGAGGGGACAGGGAGCCCCATCCCAGCCCATCCCGACTCACAAGGAGAACTCCTCGCGCAGGCGCCGCCGGTATTGCTTCTTGGGCTTCATAGTGTTGAAGTAGGGCAGCTTGATGACATCTGGCCACACGGCTGGGCAGGGGCTCCCACAGAGCCGGCTGGGGAGCAGGGAAGCACAGTCAGCCAGGTGGAATCCAGCCAGGAGGAGCAGAGCCACCAAGCCCAGGGAAAACACCTTCCCCCTAAGCAACCCGCTGCAGGAATAACCCAGGTCTGGGCACGGCTCAGATGAGGTGTTAAAAAAGGACGTGTCAGGAAGAGGAAAATGCTGAGCTTGATTGGTAAGCTGAACCTTATAAAACATCCAATACAATGGAATTTCATTCTTCTTACTAATAATTTTAAAATGTTAATGTTTCTTACTTTAAAACTTTCCAAACTCACTACATTTTATTATTTTTATCATAAAGGGTGGTGAGGCCCTGGCACAGAGAAGCTGTGGGATTGACACCCCTGCAAGTGTCCTAGGCCAGGTTGGATGGGGCTTGGAGCAACCTGGGATAGAGGAAGGTGTCCCTGCCCATGGCAGGGGTGGCACTGGATGGGCTTTAAGATCCCTTCCAACCCAAACCATTCCAGGATTAAAACTTTCGGTGTGAGAACTAATCCAGGTTCGTGATTTTTGGACTCAGCAAACAGCAAGGTTTACTGAGGGTACATAAAACAGCAACCACACACGTGATGTAGGTGTGGACACCTGACCATTCCCATTTGCATTCCCAGCCCTATTTTCCAGGCAGGTCAGAGAACAAGAGCTCTTCTAACTCGCTGCCTGTGTGCACGAGCAGCTCCTGCAGCACCTCCCCTCACGGACATGCGTGTGCAAAGCTTTACCTGATTAATTCAAGCTGAGCCAGTTCCAGATTGGCTTGAAAAATAGGCTTCTTTGTAAACAGTTCCCCGAGGATACAGCTGGAAGGAGGAAAAGCAAGAGGTCACGACAGCAAACCCTGGGGATGAGCATCTGAACATGGCAGCATTTGTGCTGGGGAGCAGCTTTGCCTGAGGAGAGTGATTTGCATCGGGGCTTGTAGTGACAAACTGACCTGCGTGTATGGAGTCCCCAGCCCCAGGCTCCTGGGAATCACCTCCCTGCAAGTGGCTGGTTCGTGCAGGAGGCCCCTGACACATTAACTCTTTGCAGGGAAAGGAGGATGTGTCAATGTGACAAAGAGCCAGAACTCTCATTTCCTCCAGGTTGAGCTTTTGTTTGGATTTTCAACTTCCCTCTGCTGGCCCGAGCCATGCCCAGCTGCCCGTGGCTGTCAGGGTCAGCAGAGGAGCTGGATTTGTGCACACAGAGCTCTTGTACAGCTGGGAGGGAAAGAGGGAAGAGAGGGAACACCTCTGATTCCTGCAGTCCTCAACATCTCTCCTTAACCCACGAGGAATCAGTGCCAGAAGTAGCTGGGGGGATGCAGGCACTTGTCTGGAATGGGAATAATCCCACACATGTGGAACAGGAACTGAGCAGCAACTGGGCCTCACAGTCAGTAATTATAATTAATTACTGGTTTTACCAACCTCTGTCTGTGTTATAAACCCTGCTGAAGTTTAGCTGGGAATATCCCAGTGGGAAGTGCATGCCCTGGAGAATCCAGCCTCAGTTCTGACAGCTGAATCCTCCAGTCTCTGCTTCTGAATCATTCAGAAAAACATTCCATCTCTGTGGCTGAACTGCCCAGACTCCTGTTCACCAGGCTTCCTATACTACTGAAACCTCCTGAAACCTGAAATCTCTACTTAAAGATGTTTTAGCTGAAAAAAAAATCAGTGGCAAACAGCAGCTTTAAGAGTTTAGAGAAAAATTCTCTAAAAAAAACACACTGAAGGAGTAAACAGCACAGGGCAAATGTGTCACCCCTCCAGGGCTGTGTCACCCCTCTTGATCTCAAGGGTACATCAATATCAGGTTGGCTTGCATTTTAAATAGTGAAAATTTTATTTTTTACCCTTTCTCATTTCAAAACCAAGGAAAACCTCTCATTCTAGGAGTTTTTACTACATGGTTTTAATGAGGTGACACACCCCTATCACCCCTCACAGAAGCGTTCCTGTCTCATCCTAACACTCTGCGTGGCTGGGGCAGATCCAGATGTGAGAATTGGCACAAATCTGGGAGCAGCTCCCAGGGGAATGCTCAGGAGCTGGTTCCAGAGCCAGGGAAGGCACAGCAGGACTCACCCACAGCTCCACACGTCGATGGCAGGGGTGTAACGCTCCTCCCCGAGCAGCAGTTCTGGGGGTCGGTACCACAACGTGATGACTTTGTTGGTGTAGGGACGGCTGCAAAGCAAAAAAAAAAAAACCAAACCAAAAAACCCAATAAAAACTCATCCCAAGAGCCACAAAATCCTGGAAAACTGCTCGTTTTTACTTCCCAGCTGTAGTTACACCTGTCAGTGGCAGCAGGAGGGTTTTACTTGTCTGCACTTCCAGAGCTACCAGAGGAGTTAAAAACAGCTGAGGAGGTACCATGGATTTTACAGGAATCAGTTGTAGACTGAAAATCCCTGACCCTCAGCAGGCTGCTGTCACTGAATGGTGACTGACCTTGGAGCAAAAGCTGCTCCAGGGCAGGTCAAAGGCAAGCAGAGAAGAAGTTTTGGCTCCTAACGAGCTGCTTTTCTAATGAAAAGTTATTCGTACCAGCCAGGAGTGTATTTGTCCAACAGCTGGAGCTGGATGATACCACTGGAAATCATTTGTGAGGACTTCCAAGTGAGGGATTATGTGGATACAAAGAAGGAAGAAGCTCATCCCACCCAGGTAAGCCTCTTCCCCTTCCTCACCTCTCCTCCGAGCTGTAGAGTCGGGCGAGCCCAAAATCTGCAAGTTTGATCTGCCCACTGAAAGATAAAAAAACCAATCCCTGGTTTACATCCCAGTTAAATCACAGAATTATAAAACTGAGCTGTAAGGGACCCATCAGAACCCAACTCCTACTTAAACCCCAGTTCAAGGGTGAGGAAACCCCCCCTTGCAGCAGAAAGGCCTCACAAAGCCACGTGTGCAGGAATTACTGCTGCATATGCCAGGCTTAACTCTCCACCTGTGCCAGAATGCTTTGAAGAAATACAAAGTAAAAAAAAGGCAAAAAAAGCACCAAAAATTCAGTGTCATCTGCATCACAAACCCTTCCCAACAGGCCAATGGCCCAGAGAAATTATTTAGGTGGATATCCAGACATTTAATTGTAATTACAGACAAGATTCTTCTCACAGCTCCCGCTCCTGAGCACACCCAAGATGAGGATAACACTGGGTGCTCTCAGCTGAACCCAGGGAGAGCACGAGGAAAAAAAGAGAAGTGGATCCACTCCCAGGTTACCTGTTGTTCAGTAAGATGTTGGAGCACTTGATGTCTCGATGAAGGAAATTCTTTTTGTGACAGTAATCCAGCCCCTCCATTAACTGTTTCATGAAAGACTTGATATGGTCCTCTGAGAAATGTACCAAGCCAGATTCTAGCAGCCCCATTAGGTCATGGTCCATGTACTCAAACACAAGGTAAAAGGCACCTGGGATAATAAACAGAGAAATGATTGGAAACAAAAGGAGACACACAAAAAAAGAAGAGGAATGAAAGAAGATTCAGTTGTTGAAAGTCTCTTTTGTGCAGTGTTCTGCTGGAGTTGATTTTTTTTTGACACAGTCCTATGCTGTTTTGGGCTTACTGGGTGTCCTTTTACCTCAAGGGGTAAAAAAAAGCCCCAAAACAACAAAGTAGCCCCCATCAAGCTGACATTTGAAATTAAATATGCACTCAAAATAAATTCCTTTGAAGTTCTGGTCACATTTACCTACATGCTTTGGTTATTTTCTTTCAAGAGAGTTTGTTGAAGAGATCACTGCCATGCATGGTTTGAACTTGTGTTTGGGTTGTTCCCTTCTCTCTCCTGGAAGGGAAGGTCCCAAACAAGAGCCAGTGGGATGCTAAAACTGTCTTGTTCCACAGTGACTGAGGACAAAAGATTTTCCACACTACTAATAAGTTTGTTGCCACTAATCAGTGTTAGAAGTGACCCTGTAAAGGCTTTTTTTATAAAAGACTGCTTTTCCATGACTCTGCAGGAATGCAATCATCCTTTGCTCAACTCACTCAAACTGGAATCTGTCCTTTGAGGTGAGGCCAGATCCAGATCCAACCTTGCAGGATGAACACAAAGAAGCAAATCTACCCCAGAGCTGAGTTTTAAACTAAACCAAGGGGTTGCATCTCATCTGTGGTGAATGGAAACCAGCCCTGCAGCCAACTCTACCTTTGTCCTTCTTGAAATCCAGTGCATCTTGTTTGTCCGTGACGATCTCCTTCATGTTGACGACGCTGCGGTGGATGAGCTGCCGCAGGATTTTGATCTCCCGGATGGCCGTGATGGGGAATCCTTCCTTCTCATTGTCCAGGCGCACCTTCTTCAGAGCCACCAGCTCACCTGCCAGGCCACAGCGGGGTCACAGCCTGCTCACCTTGCTGCCCTGCACTCCCAGGGAAGTTGGGAGCAGCCCCGAGCACAGAAAACGCCAACCAAGGGGCAGCAGAGGCAGCTTTAGTTACCTCCCTGCTCGTTTTAGTTCAGCTGCTCTGCCTGCAGTTCTTGCATGACACCTGTGCTTTCCCTAACCTGCTCCAGCACAAAGGGGGGAACAGAAGTTGAGCCTGGAATTTCCTAAGCTCTGCTGCAATAAAGTCTGACAATTTATAAAGCAGGGGGTTCAGCTGGCACCGGGTGTCAAACCACACTCCAGGGCACAGGATCTCACCAGCAGAGCAGGAACCTGGGCACTAAACTCAGGATTCCAGAGCTCCTGCTCTTCTGCCCCTTTCGGAAAACACCTGATGCAAGTGCTTCTCCCAGGGCTGGTGTCACTTCTCGTTCTGCAGGTACCTGTCACTGTGGAGCAGCGGTGGCAGGGAGCTGAGCACAGCCACAAAGCCTTGAAGTGGAATTTACATCCTCACCTGTGTCCTTGTCCTTGGCTTTGTACACCTGCCCGTACGTCCCTTCTCCGATTATCCCGATGATGTCGAACTTGTCCACACAACGCTTGCCCCAGTCGCTTTCCGTCTGTCTCCTCTCCCCATACCGAGGACAACAGATTCTGCAGGAGGGAAGAGCTCTGTGAGACACCTGAGGGCTCCAGCTCAGTGTCATCCCACAAAAAAAAACCCCACCTGCTCCAATGTGTTGATCCCTAAAAACCCAAAAGCAAAGCTCAGGCACGTTGGCTTTGCACTCCAAGAATTGGAATTTCGGTTTAATGTGTTTTGCTGTATAATCCCAATACAGGCACTGCTGAACAGGAATATTATCCTGGATAGCATTATCATATCACAGCAGGACAAAAATGAATGTCTGGGATGTTTTGCAGGATGCTGGACGTTTCATTTTTATTTAAGACACTCAGTACAGAACGTCAGGGGATTTTACTCCCTCAACAACTGCTTAAATTTGTTATCAGGGTGAGTCCTCTATGCCTTGAATCCCAGAATGGTTTGGGTTGGAAGGGACATGAAATGTGATCCAATCCCACCCTCTGCATGGGCAGGGACACCTTCCACTAACCCAGGCTGCTCCAAGCCTCATCCAACCTGGCCTTGGACACTTCCAGGGATCCAGGGGCAGCCACAGCTTCCCAGGACACCCTGTGCCAGTGCAGTTCCCTGGCTGACACTTCAATCATGAAGTGCATGAAGAAAACATGGACAGCTCCTGTCTGAACAACCAACTTCAGAAAGCAACAAGAGCTTTATACAGAGATGCTCATCCAGAGGTTTCTCTGGAATATGGGCATGGCTAAATCGAAAAGAGCTTTTGGGGTAGATGTGGCTGGAGATTGAACATGACACACTCCAGCAACTTTTACCATTAATTCTCACATAAATGGGGCAAGCTGCCTTTAGCTGAGGGTCCTAACGTGAAACAACCCACAGGAAACAGTCACTATACCAAATAATACAGAAATAGGAACTTGTTTTCTCCCCCATCTCACCTCCCTCAATAAAGAGCTCTCAAACGAGTCTGGGGACTTTAAGGACCCAAACATTAAAAAAAAAAAAAATGAACTCAGCCTTACTTTGGTCTCTTTTTGAAGGGTTGCTGAGGTGGTGTGGCTGCCTTTGGTTCCGGGGAGTCGGGAGGAGATGGGTCCCCCCCAGGGAGCTCTGGGGGGAGCGGGAGGTCCGTGAGTAAGTGTCGTGGTCTCTGCTCTCTGTCTTTCTTCACAGGTTTTGGAGGAAGAATCTCTTTTGGACTAAACTCCGAAAAGTTAATACGACACAAAAGTCAGACTCAACAGCCAGGTAAACAAACAAAAAAGCTACTGTAGGACAACAGCTCTGGTTGACAACGTGAGGTTTAAGTGTCAAAATTAGCACATTGGAATATAAAATAAACCAGCCTTAAATTTACAACGCTAGTACACCAGGAGAGAAAAGTGTCAGAGTGGAACACATTAAATGAACACACAGACCTGCACTAGAACCTGCTCTATTCACACCAATCAGTATCAGTAATTCCGAGTTTCCTGTGAGGCAGCTCAGGGGATCAGCCAGCACCCACTTTCTGACCTTTACTTCCTCTATTTACTCCATTTATCACCATGAAATTAAATGCTTGACTTGGTGAGGACCACTATAAATCCAGAGCCAGAGTTAAACCTTTCTCCATGAGTAACTTTTAACCTCTTAGCAAGGACTGAAAAGTGGCTTTAACTCCTGAATGTTGCTGAGGAACCAAAAGTTGATTTTTTAAAATCCAATTACCAAGGGCATCACGAGTTTGGTTTGGCCTGGCAGGAGCTCTATGAGCAGAACCTACTTTCTCTTTCATGTATTCAGCTAGGAGAATTCCTAGATTCGAGTAGTCACAAATTCTCCATGCTAATCTCTGCTTCACCAGGAAAAGAAAAAAATTAAAAAATCCAAACAGGCCTTCCCAGGTCTGTTTTTAGGGCAGGGAGCAGGTTTGGTGTTTGTAGAATAAATGAACTGATGGAAGTAGGTCGTTTTCCCAATTATTTTATCAGACACTGCCTAATCTGCACGACAATCTCTTGTGAAATCTACTCAAGGAAGGAGGAAGACAAGAAACACCAGACATGGGAGAGGTGGATGGGCTGAAACTCTCAAAATCCTTAGGAGCAGAAGAATCGTGTTGAAATATCTACAGAGAATCATGGAATTGTTAAGGCTGGAAAACTTGGAGTCCAACCATTCACCCCTAAACCACAAAAAGACTCAGCCTTTTTCCAGACACCCCTCAAAAACAACTCCTTTACAAGACCATGGTGGGAAGGCTGAAGGTGTGGCTGAAGAGCGAACCTGCAGTGCCCAGCCTCTCTCCCTTTTACCAAAAAATCCCCATTTTCTTGCCTTTTATCTGTTCAGTTCTCTATTTGCATATCAGCACTTGGTTCCTGTAAGTTCAGCTCCCCCAGGACGCCCGGGCAGGTCACCAGGGGGAGGAAACCAAACAGAGCCTTCAGAGCTGCCCAAGCAGAGAAAAGAGCAAGAGTGAACACCAAGAGCACAGCAAAGGCTCCTTGGAGCTCCTTTCCCTCTCTGTCACCCCTGAGCTATCAGGAATGGCAGCAGCCAGCTGAGTGCTGTGTTCCCAGGAAGCTGCACGAGCTCCGCGCCTTCGGAGCGCGGCATCAAACCAGGACAAAATTCGTACCAATTCCTCCTGAACAGCTTTTCCTCCTCTCCTGGTGAACCACCCAGGCTTAAAAGCATTGCAGAGGGTGATAATTCTGGAGAGGTTCAAGAGTCTCCAGTCGAATCAGGTGTGTTCTGTCCTTGGACACTTCAAAGTCTGATTTTCAACCCTGTGCTTGCCATGGGCTCGGGGCTGGAACGTTCCCCAGGCTCAGCAAGGACAAAAGTCCAGCTCAAAGAGTTTTGCTCATAAAAACGAAGGCAGTTGGTGAAGGGTGAGATTCTGCACAGTCAGGGCCACATGGAACTGCCACCGGCCTTGGCAAAATGAGCAGGATTTCCCCATCCTTTTATTGGGAAAAAGTCACACAGAGCCATTGACTGAGCTCCAGCATCACCCTCATCACCCCAGCCCTGAGGTCAGGGACAAAACACTTTTACAGAGCTAAGCCACACCTGGCTGGTAAAAAAAAAAAAAAA
>VXAD01012336.1:0-90152 GCA_013399195.1 Dicrurus megarhynchus
CATTCCCTGTGTCCTGTCACCACATAACCCTTGGAAAAGCCCCTCTCCATCTTTCTTGGAGGCCTCCTTCAGGTACTGAAAGGCTGCAGTAAATTCACCCTGGAATGTTCCAAGTCCAGGCCTGCACTCCAAATCCTGTCCATTAAACCCATCCCAGACACTGTGGGATACAAAAGCATCTGGACAGAGCCTTCTGCTCCTCACCAGAAGCTCAGAGAAGCACAGCTGGAAGTTGCAGATGCTTTTATCAGAGCCCAGGCATCAAACAAGCTCTGCTCAACTTCAGTTTCCGACTCATCGCTGGGATAAACTGACAACGTGAAATTCCTTCATCCCAGCAGAGAAGCTCTGAGCAAAGCATGTAAATATAAACCAAAGTAAAAATGATCCTCCGTACAGGCTAATTAACTCATGCAACACAATGTATATCAGGCAACAGCAAATGTGAATTCCAGAAACCTGAGGCTGAACCTCTGCATCCTCTGCTCAGCTCCATCTCTTATTGACGTCAAGGGAAACTCTGATAAATAAGAGGTTCAGCACCTGGCTTTTCATCTGAAGTTCAAAAATCCACAGTTACTCCTCCAAAGGAGCTTCTCCAGATCTGACTGTGAGGCTATTCCAAGCAGAAAGCCTCAATTCCCGGGCTATAAACCCCAAGAGGGAATTTATGGGAACATCAAGGAATGGCTGAGTGCGGAGCACTGCATTGCTGGCTGCAGTGGGCAGCACCAGAGCAGACTGCAAACACCATTCCCATTCCACATCTGCTGCTGCTCTGTCCTAAGAGATGGTCCCTAGGGAGTTCACAGACTGAGTAGAGTACAGCCCTGAATTCAGATGTGTGCTCAGAATGAGAGTTCCCGGAGAGAAAAAAACACCTCAGGCTGGAAACTGCTGCTGGCCCCGTTCCTCTGCTGGATCTGAGCCAGTGACACCCACAGGTCAGAATGGTGTGCTGGGAGCTCTGTTTTAGGGGAGACATCCAGGGTGAGGATCACCTGGCAGCTGCAGGGAGCTTCCAGGAGGACTCCAAATGTTATGAGCAGCCAGGGGCTTTCTACCGATTAAGGTCACACCAAGAACCAAAAATTAAGGAAAAATGAGAACAGCATCGAAAAATAAAAATAAGACATTGAGAATTGCAGTTCTGGGCTCTTCCCACTCCTTTTTACCTGTCCTGTGTGTGGCATTTTCTCCAGGAACATCCTGTTAACAATCACAGACTCTGAGTATTCACAATTTCCCCAGATCTGAGGCGCAGCTGTGTTTCACTGAGACCTTTTTCACGAGGAGCCTCTACCGAGAGTTCTTGGGAAGCAGCCAGCACCTGAGGACAGGTATTTGTGCCTTGAGGATGCCCTTGTGCAGAGGTGGGTGTGTGTCCCTGAGGTGTGTTGGGTGCAGACCCCTCAGCTACACCACCGGCTCCTCCCGGAGCCTTTCCCTCAGCCCCCGAGGCAGCCTGGCCCTCCAGAGATCTGGGGCCTCTCTCAGGCCTGGCCCAGGCCCCACTTGGCTCTCCTTTCCAGTTCAAACACCTTTCCCAGTCCAGTAATCCCAGTCAGACCCAACATGGGGACAGGTATGGGTGTTCCAAGTCCTGACATCCTCGGAGCCCTCTCCACCCTGAGTAGCTCTGTCCTCCCTGATGAAACACAGCAGGCAAAATATGCCCCTAGAAAATCACAGAGATATTTTATCATATAAAGTAAGAAAGACAGATTTCTTGCACCACGTTTGCCAAATCTCTCATTTGTCCCACAATTGTTAAATATGAGTTTCTCTTTCAACTCAGTCTGTACTTTTATCCTCCATCTTCTCCCAGGTTCCCTTTGTACTCCTGCATTTCTTTACCACATCATTACCCACAGCCACCACTTGCTGTTAAACAGATGCTGCTTTTTACGCCTGCAGCAGAACTGACCTCTAGATGTGGGTGTGCTTTGTTTTTAAAGCATTTCTTTCCCTCTGAATGAAAATCACCAAATTACCCCTTCTCAGAGTGTAACAGAATGCAAAAACATAAATCAAAGTATGTTTAAACACCTTTTCCAAATCACGCAAAACCCCATCTATCTTGCTAGCAACTGAAAGCTCTTCCTACACACTGAACACAGCAGATGTTAAAAAGCTGTTTAATCTTCTTTAGAGCACTTTAGGTAAAAAGCTGTGGCTTTCAAATATGTACAAAGAAGGTCAGAAAAGTAAAATGCCTTGAAACGGTTTTGCTTGGGGGCCATGGGATCTGACGGGACCTCTGTAATTTCTTGAGTTCCCAAACTTCATTATTATCAAGGCCTCTTTCCTTTTTGATGTTTTAACTATGCTGAAGGTGGGTGTTGCTGGGTGGGGGTTGTAGCTAAACCTAAGCTGCAAGGGCGATTTCTTCTCCTTGCAAGGTTAGTGTACCTGAGGCTGAAGTTAATGACTGGAGATCCACTGAAGTGGAGATTTACCACAAGCACTTTCCCATCCCCATCACAAGGATGGTTTTACAGTTTCTCCTGGATGTTCACAAAAATAAATAAATAAATAAAGCTGCAGCCCCTCAACATCTCAAACCACACAACTATTTCATAAAGTTACTGCTGTTAGAAGGGGTCCTCTTGTTTTACAAAAGGGTCCTTCATCTCTGCACTGGTTTATTCCCACGGACACTGCCAACATCTGCCAAATCCTTGAGAACCTGATCCCCTTTGAAGGCAGCACTGCTCTACCTCTCCTACCCTCAGGGGTCCCACCAAACACCAAAGCAGGTTTATAGCAGGGCCTACAAATCACTCCTGTTCTTTTTACAGGCTGTCATCTCTCCTGGTAGGATGTATGGCTGTCAGTGTTTATTACTCTCCTCCTGAATAACACAGACCATTTTCCATAAGCACACACACAAACCTGTTAAATCCAAGTTATGGCATTCCTTGATGCAATTTAGTTCATCTCTGCCACACCAAAAAAAATAAAAATCAATGATTCATCCAATTTCAATTCAGTCATTGATCCAAAGAAATGCTAACTTCCTATGTTTATTCCTGCACTTACAGTTTAAAACCACCATGGTTTTTTTCTTTTTGAAAGGGAAGGTTCCCCCTGTTTAATTCTAACATGATATTGTAACTTCACTTGAAAGAAATAGATCAGAAAAATGTTCTGCATAAGAGGTGAAGCAAAGTGTAGAACAGAACACCATGAACAGCTGGAAAATGGGAAAAGCCAGAACTGAGGGAGTGCTCGTGCACACCTGCACTGCACGGACAGAGCAAGGGCCCAATGCAGTGCGGGGACAAAAAATGTGTATCTCTCCCAGGCCCTGCATGAGACCCCCCCTGCACAGCCCTGGAGGAGGCTGTGTTTGTTCTCAGGGGTTTCTGCAGCACACGCTGTCCCCAGGTTCCCCGGCTGTCCCTGGGTTCCCTGGCTGTCCCTGGATTCCCCGGCTGTCCCCAGGTTCCCCGGCTGTCCCTGGGTTCCCTGCCCAGCACCGAGAACAGGGACAGCAGGGTCGCAGCCTCCTGTGCCTGCAGCGCTGGCTCAGGGCCAGGCTGGAGCACTGGTGTGGTTTGTGCTTTCATCAGGAACATGCACCAACCCCTCCCCTGTGCTCCCCTTCCCTCCGCAGCAGGGCTCCTGTCCAGCTCAGGGGTTCAGCTCTCCTGCAGGATAACCCCCACACGCTCCTCTCTGTCCACGTGTCCCGGCTGCCCGGGCCAGGGGCTGAGCCCACGGAGTGGGACCTGCCATGGCAGCTGCCCACGGCCAGCTCTGGCTCCAGATGTGCTCAGCAAAGAGCTCCTGGCAGCTGCAGATGCCTCGGGAGCCGTCCAGGAGAGGCAAGGCCGGATTTCTCCACGGAGTGGCACGCAGTGCCTGGGGAAGGGCACAGCACCTTTACTCACAGATTTGTCACCCCACTGCTGCAGCCAGGAGCCTTTGGCACCATCAGCTCCCAGCTTTTCAGGCAGCCCTTTGCTGGCTGCCTCGCTCGAGCCAACGAAGCATCAGTGCCATGCTCCACAAAAGTTACAATTAATTATTTTTAGCACTGAAAGGGGGAATCACGTGAATACTGGTGCACTTGACAGCTTACTCATTTACGTCAATTTAAATAATTTATTAGAACCAGGCCCAAAAGCTGAGTTTTCTAAAAAAAAAATGTATTTGTTTCCCTACATCTGCTCAACAAAGCAATAACAGAGGTGTTGTTGCTGGCAGCTCCTTGAAGGAATAATTAAGGAAACATGGAAGAAGCTGCCTTTCAAGACTCCTCCTCTATTCACCTGGCTCAGCACCCAGCTGAAATTAATTCTAAAGAGGTACACAGAGATCTATTGCACTAACTGGCAATTAAACAGGGAAATAAGGGGAGTCTGACAGACTCTGAAATCCAGACCCACTCCAAAGCCAAGGCAGGTTAACAATGACCCTTATTTTCAACTTTTCCTTGTGCTCTCCAGTTTGCAATGTGAACATGAAGGACGTTTCTCCCCACATCCTTGCAAAGAAAGAAATAATTGAGTCAACCTTTTATCCCAGCACTTGCCCCAGCTTCCAAAACCCACCTAGCAGCTCTGGGTCAGCAGGTCTGTGCTCGCTGACTGATGTCATGTATCCAAAATAGCTCACCTCGATTAAGAGAGCACAGAAGGCTTTGGGCTGCAAAAGGCAGCCCCACATCCGCTGTTGTGAGCGATCTCTAGTGAAACCATGACAAATTGTACCTTTATTTACATTAAAGGCTGCCCCAGTGGTGCTCAGGTGATGACTTTATTGGCACTGTTGGAGCTTTTTGAGCAGCAGAGCCTTCTCCAAGCCCGAGGAGGTCAAGAGTTATTCCTGCAGCTCTGCACCATCTGCTTCGATGTAGGTTTGCAATGGTACTGAGAGCAGACTGAAAAGTGTTGAAGATTTCATAAATGTAATGAATGATGGGCTTTAGAGTCCTGGAGTTGGAGTATCCATGACAACTCTGCTGTGCCAAGGGACTTCCAGTCATAAACTGAGAAAGTCACTTAAAGCCTGCTTTTGTAAGATGCAGCAAGGGCCTGGTGGGGTTTTTCTCTTAATCCCTAAAGGCTTCCCTGCTTCCAGCTGTGATGGGAGACAACATCCACAGCTGTGGGGTTCCTCACTTTCAGCCGGCCCCAAGAGTAGTCACAGCTTAAAGATCTACCTAGAAAATTGTTCCCAGAAGGAAGCCCCAATAATCCACTTAGTTTTGAAAACCAAAAATACAAAAAAACCCAAACCACGCATAAAACCCCCCACTTAAATCTGTTTCCATTGTAACATCTGAAGAGCTCACCCAGTTCAGAGCCCCAGCAGACATAAAACCTGATTATCCCAGGCATGGCACATCCCACCTAAGCCCACCAATACACAGCCCCCCAGTGCTTTTTGGAAACCCTTCTTTTTCTGGCCAAGTACTGTGATTTGAGTGCTGGGGCATAGTTGCTGTTTTCCATTCAGTCAATTCTTTCCCTAAAGAATTACTCTTTATTCTGTCTCATTAGATGATGAGCATTTAGAGGCACATCTGAAAGCACTTCCCTTGCAAACGCTTGGTGACACAAGCATAGGTCAGATGACAACTTTACAACTTTGATCTATAACTAATTCTGGTTTCCAGAGTGATCTCAGAGCACAAGCCTCTGCCCTAGCCAACTCCAGCTGCTCTTGCTGCTTGTTCCTCTCAAAGAATGAACAGAAGTGGCCTCTTCCCCTCCTGTTTCCCAACAGTGAACATTAAAGGGTAGCACACAGCCCATTCCCTTTCTGTGATTAACTGATTTGCCCACATAAATTATTCATGAGCACTTGAGGTTTTAATTGTAAAACTCGACCCTTATGTGGTGTAGGATTGTCAGCTGTCTTGGAGATTCAATACTGGACTGTTCAGGATTCCCAGTTTCCAAGCCCCTAACCCATCACTGAAGTATTTAATCAATTCAACACTTCCAGGGAAGCCTGTGGAACCAAGTGCTCACATCCTAAATTTAGACATTGCACAGGTGCTCTGAGATTCAGGCAGAGTATCCAATGCCTTACAGATCCAAGTTTTCCAGGATATTATTAAAAGGCTCCTGACAGCTCCAAGTCCCACTGGCCTGAGCCTCACTCCATGCCTTGCATACAAAGGCCACACAGCCCTGAGGGGACAGCTGGGACAGTGTCCAGCTCTGCTCACCCGACAGCAGCACTCCTTCCTCGGGGACCAAGGGGCTTCATCTGGGGAGACACAAAATGATTCTGGGCAGGAACCTGAAAGAAATGCCACAGACTGGGTCAGGCTGGAGGGGACCCCAGAGGGTCCCTGGTGCCACCTCCCTGCTCAGGCAGGGCCATCCCAGAGCACAGGGCACAGCATTGTGTCCAGAGGGCTCTGGAATATCCCCGCTGAGGGAGCCTCCAGCCCCTCCCTGGGCAGCCTGTCCGGGGCTGGGCACTGCCCAGGGCAGCAGTTCTGCCTCCTGTGCAGGGCAATTGCTGGGCTCAGGCCCTGCCCGTGGCTCTGGTGCCACTGCTGGGCCCTGGAGCAGAGCCTGGCTCCAAAGGTGACCAAGGTCACACCAGGAGTGGCACAGCAAGGCTCCTGCAAAGTGAGCTCCATCACACAGGGAAACAAGGGGGCCCTTGGACTGCAGGTACCCAGGGGCAGCAGGGATAAAAGCCCCAGGAGCCCAGGCTGGGCAAACTCTGCTCATTAGCTCTGGGTAATGGGTAAGAGGTTAATTAACCACCCAGCAACACAGCCCAGCCTGCTCCAGTTACATCGAAACCCAAACAGGAGCAGCACAGCAGCAGCAGCACATCACACACAACTTACAGGGCTGATCTCCAGCTGATTTATTGACTCACTTATGCTTTTGTCACTAAAGTTACCAAAATTATACAGTGTCCATGGCCAGCACAAAACCCCAACCGACCAACCCAAGCTCACCCAACAAAAGAGTTTCCCAAAAGCTTTGTGGTTGCTGCTTTTTGCAATCCGGAGGTTCTGCAGCTCAGCAGCAGCTTTTGACATCAAGAACGCATTATGGAAATCTGGTTCACAAGTAGACAGCACAGGAAAAACTGTATCCCTACCAAACTTAATTTCATTAGCATTTATATATATATATATATAAAAGTATTTTTATATATATATATTTATATTATATATTTATATATTTTGGGCAAAATACTGCAAAAAATAAGTTGGTAGGCTTTTGCCTTGCTAAAAAACAAACCACAGGCTGGGGCATGTTTGAGAAGTTCCCTCTATTGAGAAAGAAGCTTTCCACAGTTCTCCAGTTACAAATTAATAAAAAAGCAAAGAAAACCTAATGAAAAGCAGATGTAAAAATATTTTTAAAAAATTTAAACCCTTCTGTGAAGTTGAAGATTATATTGGAACATAGCTTTTAACTAATAAGCTCTTAGAGCCCAAATGATATTTTTAAATAAACCTTCTAATTTCAAATTGTTATGACTTCGGGGAATTTTCTAACTGGGATCCAGGTAGTTTTAAATGGAAGCAAAGAGGCAAGAAAAACGATAACAGAAATTAATTAAGGGAATTAAGCAGAGTCAATTGATTCCTTTCATGTTCAAAGTAATGCAAGGTCTATATTCAACAAATGGGAAGGTAAATCAGAAAATTTCCTTTATGCCCACTCCTTAAATCTGTACCTAATTGATTTCATGCACTTTACATCTTTATGAGCTTACAGTTAACAACATGTTAATATAAATAAAAGACACGACTCCAGTAATGGCTTCACTAAAACTAAAATACAATGGGAGTGCTGTAAGTGATCTTTCTTGCTGACAATATTGAATTTATACTAAATATAGAAGACAGTTATATAGATCTACTGGGATGTGCTCCTGCAGAGGATTTTGGACAACTGGGAAGTGCTGTAATATAGAGACCTGTCACAGAGACCTGAGTTTCTCCAGCTCATTGGGGGTTCCCTGATAAAGAGGGATTAACTGAAAGGAGGGAGGAGTAGAGATGGGGCCCTTCAGGGCAGCAGGAGCCCTTATTCCCCAGCCAGGAGCAGAGAACCCTCGAGAGAAGTCACACAGTGCCAGGTAACTGTTTCAAACCTTGGCAATCCTGCTGGATTGCAAACTGAAGTTGTTTGAGTTGCTTTAAAAAGATGGCTTTTATCATCTTTTTTATCTGCTCATGTTCTGAGCAGACACCAGTGGTTGTTAGTCCTGTCCTGCTGCAGACCTGGGACACACCCAGGCACTGGGTTCCTCCTACAACAGGTTTTTGGGACTTCTTGCACACCTCCCACAGCTGCAGCAACTGGGACAGCTCTAACACAAAATCAGAGCTGCCTAATTGACAATTAAAAATCCATTTTACATCACAAGAGTAAATTTCTTTAATTCAAGATGAAATCCGAAGAAATATTTGCTTTTCCAGAAATCTCAGGATTGACAGTTCCAGCTGTTCCTTTCTACAAGGTCTATGCACTAAACTGCTCAACTTCCTTGTGCCCATTTATGATGCCTGAACTTTGAAATACCAGAGCACCAGCCATGTTATCAGTACTGAATCCTGACAGGAGTATCTAAGCCACTCCATCTCCTCCTGCCTCACCACAAAGGATTGCCTGCTCGAGGTGTCATTCCTTGTCTCTTTGGTTTAGTTTTCAGACAAGCCATTGGTCAGGTGTCCCTCTGAAGTATTGACTACCCAGCCTGAAACATCTCGCTGTCAGACACCAGCCTCCTCCTCGCATTTATTTCATTCCTCTCTACTTTCACCTCGCTTCTGTCTTGAATATTGTCTTCAAATACTTATAGTGGATGACATCCATTCCTCTCTCTGTCACCCTCCACACCTTGTAGTGATTTTCCTTACTAATCAAACCCCCCGAGCTCCTGTTCCTTTCCAGCTACTCTTCTCTGGCCATCTTCTCCATTCCAGTAACTTCACAGTGAGCAGAATGTCATTTATTTAGGGTGCACTACATCAGCACTTCCTAGGGAAGCACAGCCCAGTGGAGCCAGCTGGATCCAGGTCTGGCACTCGGACATGCTCCTTGCACCAGGCCCTGGAGGTCTGGCATGGGCAGTGCCAGGCAGCCACAGCAGCTGTCAGGGGACAGAGAATGACAGGGGTGGGTGTCTGACGAGCTCAGCTCACACCCAGCTGCCCCCTCTGGTTTCTGCCCCCAGCCCCAGTGCTCCCCTCTGGGTAAGGAACATTTACACCATGCAGGAGTTTCCTCTGGCAGCCGGACGACGTCAGCTTTACACACAGGACCTCCTGGAGACATCAAGGAAAGAGCAAAGGAAAGAAGGATAAAGAGGAAATCATCCTGCCTGTCCTGTTCCCTGCAGCTTTGCTGCGGATGGAAGGGAGCCTGGGATTTGCAATTATAACCTCTGCAATCCTGTTCCTTTCTCTTTGGGGGTGGATTTATGTCCCTGGGCTCAGAGACTCCTCACACGTTCCATCTACAACTCAGCTTTCAGCACCTGGTTTACATTTGCAGTGGCTCCATCCAGGATGTGTTTCAAATGCAGTAACCAGGAATTCTGCGTGCACAATAAATCCAAATGTGCTCACAGATCGTGAGGGTTGAACAAGAAGGAATAAATGAGACACCGTGTGTCAGTAAGGAAAACAAAAACCCAGGCAATAATGGAAGGGGAAATAACAAACTCAACTAACCTAACTTTAATGTACGAATGTTCTTATATTCTAAAAACAAAGCCTATATTTAACAAGTTCATAGGCAAATCAAGTTTCATGTATTTATTTCATATACATTTCTTTATTTTACTGTTACCTACATATTTAAGTATATTGCTTCAAGAAATAAATTCCTATTAAAAAGAGAAATTTCTCAGGGTTACTGTAAAAAGCATTTTGCTCAAGTTTGTAGGATTTTTGGTAGCCACCTCTTAATCTCAAGATCAGTGGTGCTAAGCTCTCCAACAGGGGCTGAAGTGCCCTCGTGGCCCAGCCCAGGCTGTGCTGCTGTCCCCTCCCAGTCAGTGCCACTGGTCTGACATTTCACTGCCCACATGAGCTGACTCCCCCACCCTTCACCTCAGTCTGTTTTCTCCTCAGAGTCCCTGCACATGTTGGGTTCTCTTGCACTCTGTGAAAAGCACTGTGAAGCACTAAGAAAGTATCTGTTCTATGCAGAAGTTCACCAACTTTTCCTCTTCACCCAGATCCTGGAGCCATTTCAGTTTCCAGTTCTCATGAGCTGAAATTCTACATTCTTGTTCATGTACTTTCTTCAGCTGTTTGAAAAAAAAACAACCCCAACATATCACATGCAGCAAAATACTCTCCCTTTCACATACCCATCCCACGACCTCTGGAATGCAGCTTTCTCCAGAACAGACAGGAAGAGCTTGCCAGATTTATTTAACCATATGAAGTCATTCAAAATGTTCTTGCTAAATGGTGAAGAAAACAGTCTTACACTTGGAAGTAAAGGTAAGTGTGAGATGGTGGCAAAAAGCAGGAGTGTGAAAAAATCACTGCTCCCAACAATATTCAGCAGTGTCCTTAGGGGTTTTGGGAAGCAAACCTGGCAACAAGAGCAACACTGAAAGGACTATCACTCAATAGTTGACTGAAATAAATGTTGGTTTCTGCTACTATGAGCCAGCTGGGTTTATCCTTGTCAGAAATATCACACATGGTTGGCTCACAGTCTATTACAGAGGGGCGATGACTCAAACCAGGGCTCTCAGGGGCCAGCCTGTGCCATCTGTAACACCAAGTGCCATATACAAGATTTGCTCTGCAGATGTGTAATTAACATGAAAAAATAGTTTTCAAACAAAATACCACTGTTAAAACAGCTCTAGCTCCTTTTCCTTATGTAAATATGGACTTCTGCTTCATTATAAACTAGTACAACAGAAAGTTGTCCCCAAAAATCCATCCTCTCCCCTCCATTCAGAAACAAATAGCTCAGCCCTCAGCAGAAGTGAGTATCTCAATTCATCATGATTTCAATTCCTTAGTACCAGTTTCAGTATGGCAAAAAAGGGGAGAGGTTCAGAGAGGTAAAAATAAAAGTCCTTTTACCTGCTGGTTCATTCCCAAGCCCAGGAGAACAAGCAAGCACTGGCGGAAGGGATGAGGGGAGGTTGTGCTGCTGAGGGTTCTGTGGCACTGCAGTTTGGGCCAGGGTGTCCTGGGCAAGCCTGGAGCTCTCCTCACCCTCCCTCACTGCTCTGGGAGCTTTGGCTCAACCTGCCCAAGCCAAACAGCCGAGCTGGGGGTCCTACACACCCCCTGTGGAGCTGCTCTTTTAGGGCATCTCTGGCTGTGTCTCGGGTCTTTATGCAAAAGCCCATCTGCACGAGAGACTTCTCTTCTTTGCAGAGACATCAGTAAGTATCAATTCCACTGAACTGTGGAACTGCTTTCTACTGCTGGCCAGCGTCCTTCCACAGCAGGACCTGGGCCTTGACCTCCCTGTAGTTGTCTGACAATGCTGCCAAGCACAGACCCAGACTGGCAGACCCATTTCCACTGGAAGTAACCCCAGCCTCCCCACCCCACCTCCCCAGGCTCATGCCTTGGCCATCAGCTTCAGTCGGACCTTCCAGAAAACAGCCCAGTGCTGAGCCACATCTCAGGGTATCACCATGGAGACAGACTAGTGAGGCTGAAACTCTGGTCAGGCCAGCAACCAACATCTCCCTGTTGCAATTCCCATTTCCCAACCCTGGCAAAGGTCCCTGCACCCTTTCACAAAGCTGCTGCAAAGTCACGTCTGAGGAAGCTGTGTGGTTGACACCTGTTTGAGGAGCAGATTCACTTACGTGTGAGATTTAACTGAAAGAGCACAAAGAGAATAAATTCCAGGAGCAGAGATGGTGTTATACCAGCCCTCTACCAGCCAGCAGCCTGGAAACTGAGGCTCTTGCATTAAATGTAGAAGGAAAATTTCAATGCAACATTTTAAATTACAAGTCTTTCCTCTCAAAAGTATCAAAGTATTGTGATCTCAGCTGTTATTTCTGATGAAATTATTGTCATTATGAAATATTTTCATTGTGGAAAAATGTGGTTTTTCACTCTGGTTTCTCTTCCAATCTCTATTTAAAGCATTAAAGTGCCACCTTTCTGTTTACTGCATGAAAATTCTTTGTGTGTTTTTATAAGTGTGGAAGAAGCAAAAGCAAGTTAGCAGTAACCAAGACACTTCTAAAACAAACACAGACCTTCACAAAGTGCCCTACAGTCACAGACAGGATGTTCCCTGCAATGCTATTTCCACCTTCATGCCACCTACCAGACTTCATTTATTATTGTACCTCCTGGAAGAACCAAGTTTATACACAGTTATTCACAGTGAGTCGCCCAAAGTCAGAGAAACAGAAACAGGAAAAAGAGCACACAGAGAAGTATGGCCAGGAGAAATCAGATCAGCAGCTCTGAGTATTAAAAGGGCAGGAAATATGAAAGCAGAGAAAAAACTGATACTGCTGACACTCTTTTCCAGATTAAGCATATCTGGTACATCTGACTCTTGTTGTCAACTGCAATAAGAAGATATAAAAGGAAAGAAGATAAGACACACATTTGTGTTATTGCACGCACCAAGGGAGGGTTTTATCTGCTGCTTGGGTGCACACAGAACACCTCCTTCTTTATGATCACTGTGAGGATTTCACATTGGCTAAATGCTCTGATAATATCAGAACCTGCTTGGGGGGGCTCAGAGATTATTTACTTGCAGGTAAGTAATTTGACCCAGGACAGCAGACAGCTGATCAGCCTGGAGTCACTGGAACATTGGCTCCTGTACTGAAATCACCTGTTTTTAACTGGCTTCTGACTGTCATATTCCTTTGCTTCAAAACCAGCCAGCCTACGCCCCAGACACACAAGAGTAGCTACAAGGGTTCCCTTACAGACTTCTTGAATACATTTAGGACCTCTAAAAGGAATTCATCCTCTAACAATGGATTCAGAAGACTAAAAATAACAACAACAATAATAGTAATAATAATAATAACCACACACCCCCAAACCCTAGATTTTTCCACTCGACACCATTGGAAGGCAATAACAGTGCTGAGACAATCACCTCCCAGGCTGCCTTGCTTTCCCAGGGCACAAAACCTGCCTTCCTCACTCTTCTGCCCAGACAAAAGACAAGGAGCAGATTGGCTGCAAAGCTGCAGACCTGCTGTCCTCCCTGTGTTCCCTGGCAGTGTGCTGCACCACGAGGCCCTCAGGACCAGTGCTGTAAACACCAGTCTGGAATGGCCTGAGATTGAATGGCCCAGCAACAGGCAGAGGTGACAGCAACACCCCCCCCACAGCTCTGTCAGTCAGAGCCTGGCGCAGACCCCGACCCCAGTGTTTCACCAGACTGACAAGCCAGCACTCAAGTTCAATTTCTAGTTCAGCTATTAGGTGACGACAAGCTAATGGGGAAAATTTATACCAATTCCTGTGTAAGTGCTTTTAGATTCACAGAGAGATAAAAGCTAAGAAATTATTAGCACTAGAAGAGATGGATGATCTTTGAATTGCACTGCTTTTTGCCTCAGTCTGTGTCCTTATAAAACTTCCCATATGCTAAAAGAAAGTCTTGGCACTCCTGAGAGCAGCATCAGCTCAGCCAAACTCAGTTTGCCTGCTCACATTTCTGTGTCTTACCCTCCTCTTTAGTTCTCCTTCCAAACTCATCACTAAAACACTCCAGCCTTATCTCAGCAAATTTACTCAAGCAATTTTGTCCTACATATTAAATTTTTAGAAAATTTATATTTTCCCTTTATAGAACAGAACAGTAGCCTGTGAAGATGCCAGCCAGGCTTTGATAGCCCTGGTTGCTTCAGTAAAGTAACCTAACTCATGGTTCTTACCTGTAGTCACCTTTGAGGAAGTGACTGAAAGTTAAACGGGTTATACTGAGCAACAGCAGAATGGTAATTAGATTTTCTCATCCTCAGGTCTTCTGAGCTTATCTCCTCCCCAGCAGAAATCTCTTCCTTACTTGTATCACACCCAAAACACCCCAGCAAACAGGACATGTGTGTGATTTTCTGGGAGACTTGCTTGAAAATCACTAAATTAATGAACGCAGGAAGCTCCTCATGCCCACCCAAGGCAGGGACAGGGTGACACAGCTGGGAACAGGAGCCAGGTTTGAGCAGTGAGCACCAGCACATCCCTGCAGCAGCGGTGGGGAATGTTTGGAGAGTCGGTGAAGCCAAAAGGGTTGGCTGCCTTCTCCATCACGTGTGGCACAGCGAGATCCAGGAGTGAGGAATCCTGAGTTTTGATCAGGATTTCAAAGCTGGTACATACAAAATGTGCTCTACAGTGCTTCACCCCTCCCAGTCTTAGCCAGAAAGATCCCTCTCCTTGAGGACAGCTGGTATTTTGTATGAACTCGCTTTTAACACGCATGGACCCGGACGAAGAACAAGTGTCAGGTGTAGTGAGTTAGAAATCCTTTGTGCAGAGAGCTGGGCAGCCCCTGGTCCCAGCTGCAGTTCTCAGCACAAACTCACTCTTGCACATATGGCAGCAGCAGTGTCTTAAAGGCCTTAAAAAGAGAAATACAAACCAGATTTATGTCACCAGCTGCCTCAGAGAGACCAGAGAAACACAGGACCAAAACCTGCGGCTGTAAAGGGAGAATCCAATACCCCCGCATGCATCAAGTAAATGTCATATTTAATGGCATAATGCCAAGACTGATTTTTCCATATCACTAATGACTATTCCACTAAGTAGTTAATTAGGGAACCACAGGAAAAGCAACCCTTGACAGAGCCCTGGACAGCACTGAGTTCTTCAGTTCTTCATGCAGATCCCTTGGTGTTTAAAGTCCATCTTGGATTAACAGAAAAGGGAGAGACTTGTGCTGCAATCAAGAACAACTCGAAGTAAGCTCAGAAAAAACCCTCAGGAGTGCAAAGAGCAAGGTCCTTGCAGATGGCAGAAAGGTTATGTAAAGACACCACACTGGGGCTTCAAGAGTTGAAGTTGTACCTCAAATAAAAACACCTGTACTAGTCCAGCAGGCTGACTGTACAGGCACTACAAACCAGGTCAAAACACTTTCGAGGAGCAGCTGCAAAAGCTGTAACATCTAATAATAAATCCTTTTTGACAAATGGCCGAGGTTGTAGCCTGCTAGAGAGTCTGCAGGGCCCGAGGATGATAAAGGGAGAAAAGGATCTTTCACACAGAATGAGCCCACAATAAAAAAGATTGCATTTTTTCCTTTTCAGCTGGAAGGTGTCAGCGCTTGAAGTCTTTTTCCCCCTCAAGACAGTGGGAGCTGGTGGCCTTGGAAGACCCACATGAATTTGAAGTGCCAGTGGAAGAGTTTTAGCAAAGGTAGAAAGCACTGAGTGCCAAATCATGAGCAGAGAACAGAATTCAATCAGGAGCTTTCAATTCATTCAAAGAAAAGAGCTGAACTTCTAAATTTTGTATTTATCCAATATCCAGTTTTGACCCCGTGTTTAATCCTGCACAGGAGTTTTTAACCTGACCTTTCTGGAAGGGCATAAATATAACCTCCAAATAAATGTTCACAAGGAAACACCTCTTTACAGTGTTGTGCTCTGTGCAGTAAGAAAAGCAATGCACGAAATGATAAAGGCACAAGACTTTCCCCGGGTAACTTGCACAGGTCTTCATTGTGGAATGATTACAGCTCCCAGGGCTGTAGGCTAAAGAAGGCAGGTGTGCAAATCCTTCCAAAAAGGCTAAGTGGGCGTCTGGTAACTCCTCCATGGGCACCTCTGAAAATCTAATATTCCTTACAAGTGGACCAATTTACCAATTCAAAATCTACCATTTTCTGTAACAAACTCCAGAAGTTCACAGAGGTGCCCAGCTGGACATGGACAGACTGGATTTCTCTCTCACTCTTACTCACCCCAGTCTGGGCTCTTTCTAAAATAGTTTGGGTGAACCATCCAGTATAACACTTCTCTCCCCACCAGGTACAGACTGGATTTAGTGACTCGGCTTAGGATGGAGATTTAACTTGAGCTCTGAATGAGTTTGGTTGGGAGTTCTCTCATCCATGTCCCTGCTCAACACCTTCAATTTCAACAGAATAATGTGGTCTTAGAAGATTGTGTGTCAGCTCCTCTGCTCCAATTTTGTTCCTGCACTCTGCAATTGCTGCCAAATCCTGTGCCTGATTCTCTCTGTCAAGTGGTTGTAAAAGCACAAGTAACCATTAAACCAGAAAAAAGTTATAGCTACCCCTGCCAGTGGAACATAAATTAACTCCATTATCCCAGACTATATTGTAAACAGGTACTGCAGCACTCAGGCTGTTTAATAAGATGATATTTAATTATCTCACTGAGAACTATGAAGATAAATTCACATCTGTAATTAACACTGACTGACAAGAGAGCCTGTCCCTGTGAGCATAACCCCACAGGGAGGCCTGAGGGGACAGCAGAGGGGAACAATTCACCACAAGGACCATGACTGCAGTCCATGGAATCATGGAATGGGTTGGGTGGGAAGGGACCTTAGAGATCATCCAGTTCCACCCCCCTGCCATGGGCAGGGACACCTCCCACTGTCCCAGGCTGCTCCCAGCCCTGTCCAGCCTGGCCTTGGGCACTGCCAGGGATCCAGGGGCAGCCACAGCTGCTCTGGGCACCCTGTGCCAGGGCCTCCCCACCCTCCCAGGGAAAACTCCTTCCCAATATTCCATCTAAACCTACTCTCCTTCAGTTTGATGCCACTCTCCTTGCCCCTTCCCTCCGTGCCCTTTTTAAAAGCCTCTCTCCAGCTCTCCAAGAGCCCCTTCAGGTACTGAACTGCCACAATGAGGTGACCCCAGAGCCTTCTCCTCTCCAGAATCCCTATTCCCTCAGCCTGGCTCCACAGCAGAGGGGCTCTGGCCCTCTGATCACCTTCATGACCTCCTCTGGACTCACTCTCATTGCACACATTCCTGATCTGAACTAAACCAGATGCTTCTCAGTTCACATGTACTGGATAAAAGCAAATTTACCTTCTCTTATATTTTGATACCAGTGTGCCTTGCAACCCTGGACATTTGAAGTAGCAAATCTGAATTTTAGGAACTGGGCTTGTATGATAAAACTTCCTGAGCTACTGTAACTTGAACCTAAGTTTTCAAATGATTTTCAAATGATACAGCTGAGAACAAAACACATTCATCTTCACCTTGTCAGCTTGGAGACTGTCAAACAGAGCAGAATAGACACACTTCTCTTACATGCACAAGGACTTGGCTCACAATTAGAATTCATTTCCCAGTAAAATACATAAAAGCAAAGTTCCTTCAGTAAAATACTTTCAGATCTCTAAAAGGTTGGAAGGCAGTTTAAATTCTCATGATGCAAGTGCACTTGAACTCAGTCCTTTCCATTCGACTCTGATCTATTTGCTTTTTTGCATTTCCCACAGGACACAGCACTCCAATTTTCCCTTGATGTCTGCCATTCCTGAAAGCCCAGAGGAAATTATAGGAATAGCCTAATACAGATGAAAAATGAAGCAATCAATAGGCACTAAAATGGAAAATTGCATACATGTATATTATATTAACTACACAGAAATACATCTTCCAGGAGACTGTACAGTAATTGTTGCAAAAATAAATCACACCCAAAAAGGGCTTATTAATGTTATGGGAAATAATGTTGCTTTTAATGTAATTTTTACTGATGGCTTGCTAATTTACTTTTGAGTATGCTGTAATTAGTAGCCTTTGCAGCAATTTAGGTTAAAAAAAGAAAAATCAGAGGCTATGTAGGTCAACACCAACATTGTTTATGATTTTAAAATGGAAAAGAAATCCTGAGGGATTCTAAAGGCTGCTTTCCCAACAACTGTGGATTCCCAGCTATGCAAACCCTTAATTATGAGAGGAAGGCAGAATTGTAGATGCTAATTAATATTTCAGTTCAGTATTGGGAAAGAGGGCAGAATACCCAAGACAGCCTCAACATTTACCAAATGCATTTTGAGCAATTCCTAATTTGGTGGTTTTGTCAGTGCTGTTTGACAGTACCACCACAATGACAAACAATGGAGCACAAGACAAAGGTTATGGCTGTCCCTGTTATTTTTTCATAAATCTGGCCATTTATCCCAAGGTTCACATCCTCAGTTTACTTAAGAGAAAGCCTCTGTTGATTCATGAAGCCAAGGGTCCCCTCTTAGCACACAAAGACACATTCTGCTTTTTCCACCCACAGCTCAGATGTGTGCCTGAGGCCTCAAAACAGGAGCTGCACCCCTGGACGATTCTCAGAGAGACAAATTAATACACCAGATTTTATGAACAACATATTCAGCTGCCTTCAGTCAAAACCAGAACTGTCTAATTTGTCCTTTCAAGCACAGCCCAAAGTGACAGTTTGAAGCATTAGAGCAAACGTGCACGTGCCCTTCACTAATGAAGCAATAGGTTTTTAAGTCTCTACACAGGTGTAATATGCTAATGTCAGATAGAAATGTATCATTATGGATAATATTATGCTCTATTCACTTGATATGTCCTCAAACAGGATGGAATAATCTCTCAAGCCTCCCCTTTCTACATATCCTCTTAAGAAGGAGATTAATTTTCATGCTCGTTCACAAGCAAGTCACAGAGTCTATGCCATGAATGTTATCCAAATACATCCAAAGAATGTCTCTTTTTTAACCCAGGAAGCATCCTCTCCAGAGGCCAAAGAAACCCTTGTGGAGAAGAAAAAAACACATGTAGCTTCCTTAGCTTCCTAAAATATTTCTCCATATAGACTCCAGAAGATGAATCTGATGTGTTATAGTAAATTATTGTACACACCATGGATACAGGACATTGATGTGTCTCCCTGGGGATTAAAGAGGAAGCAAACAAAAATTATGTAAAGTTCTTACTCTTCAATAGCAGACAAACAGCAGCAAAATCCGGGAATATCCTGACTAGGAAAGGACCCCCAAGGATCACCCAGCCCAGCCCCTGGCCCTGCACAGACCCCCCAACAACCCCACCCTGGGCATCCCTGGCAGCGCTGTCCAAACGCTCCTGGAGCTCTGGCAGCCTCGGGGCCGTGCCCATTCCCTGGGGAGCCTGGGCAGTGCCCAGCACCCTCTGGGGGAAGAACCTTTCCCTGATACCCAACCTGACCTGCCCTGGCCCAGCTCCAGCCGTTCCCTGGGCCCTGTCCCTGTCACAGGGAGCAGAGATCAGAGCTGCCCCTCAGGAGGAAGCCGCAGGCTGTAAATTGGCTCTGCTGTGGCTCCGTACACCACTGACATTTCAGTAGGTTACTGAAGACATTGGGGGTGATCACCCTTGCTCTCCCCTCAGAGCCTGACATAACTGCAGCTCTCTCATCACAGAATATGCTGCTTTTTAGCCCACATTTGTGCTCTTCTCTCTGTGTACCTGAGCACAAGGATCTGTGTCTATGAGCAGCTCTAACATGAAGCACACGGGAGCCTCTGACATTACTGCGAGGATCCTTTTTGGAGGAGCCACTCAGGTAAGAGCCAGAGGCTGGTGCAGACCTACATCCAAGCAGCCCCAGCCCCGTGTGCTTTCTGAACTCCACAGACTGCAGGTGTTTGTTCTGCCCTTCTCCCTGCAGTGCTGTGAACAAGTCTATCAAAAGCAAACAGCAGCCCAGGGCCGCTGCGAGGAGCCCCGGCCGTACCGCAGCGCAGCCATACCCAGCGCCCTGCGTGTGAGCCACAGGAGCTGCTGCAATCTGAGAGCAGACAAGGGAGTACAGATGTTGGCCCCATTGTTGAATTTACTGCTGGGGACTGTTCAAATGTTACTGTGGTGACTGTGGTACCAAAAGTCCCATTCAGCAATTAAAGAATCCTATCTCCCTCCTTGTTCATGGCGATTACGCTTTCTTTGTTCTGTTCATTCTTCAACACAGCCAGCTCCTTAGTTTAACCAATATATTTTATATGCTTCAGCAAGGACTTCTAAAACCAGAAGCCCCTCTAATCCAATGTGGAAAACCCTCTTTGATTTTTAACAGAAAAATGAATGCTTGGTCTTCCAACTAACAAGACTTCCCATTTAAAAAGAAAAGTGGAGTTAGCAATATGCTCTCCAGCATTTTCCCAGTATTTTTAAATGAACATATAAATATAATTTTTAGACTTGAAGATATTTAGTTGTTTCCCAGATTTATAAAGTTTTTGACAGGAAATAATTTTGTCATCTAGTATTAAAACACAGTATCAGGCATCCATTAAAGACCCTGTCTGGAACCTAAAATAATTTAATTGCCTGGTAACGCCTCTCTTTCACTATCATGGTGAATTCAGTTTGTCAGGAGAGATTAAACTCATGAATCCTATTAAACTTATCACCCTATTAAACTTATCACCAGCTTGTTTTAATTTCAGAACACACCTCCTTGCTGGAATGGAGATTGCATCAGGTCCAAGGCTAAATGAAAAAGCAAAGGTTGTGCTGTCATGCAAGCCCTCACTAATCCCACTGTGGGTTATGGGCTTGGGTATTCAAAATCTGAGCAAAAATGAGCCACAGAGCCCCTTGGGGCAGCCCCACGTGTTGTTCGCAGGCAGCAAAGCCACCACCAGTACCACAGCAGTGACTCTGTGGGTGGCTTCACACAGGTCGGCCCCAGAACAGCTTCCTCTCCCTGGCATCTTCAAAAGGCTCCGGGAGAGATCCTGTACTGAGCACCAAGGTGGAATCATGGAAAATAAAATCATTCCTGGAAAATGGAATCATTAAGGTTGGAAAAGATCTCCAATGTCATCGAGTCCACCCTGTCCCCAGTCCCCACCTTGTCCCCAGCCCAGAGCTCTGAGTGCCACCTCCAGCCCTTCCTTGGACACCTCCAGGGATGGGGACTCCAAACCTCCCTGGGCAGCCCCTGCCAAGGCCTGACCACCCTTTCCATGGAGAAATTCCTGCTGATGTCCACCCTGAGCCTCCTCTGGCACAGCTTTTGCTCTTGTCCTCTCAATTGGGTTGGAAGAGCAAAATGGAAGTAAAGAAATCCAAAACCCAAGGATTTCTGATGTGAAGGGAAAATTACAAAATCTGACACCCTGACAAGATAATATTTGATTAAACTGTTCTGTCAAAATAATGCCCTAAACACCACCTTTTTGCTGTATCACTCACCAGTCAGGACTCCTTTCTTGCTGAACAGATACAACCAGAGGCTCTTTGTATCCAGGCATGAACACGACTCTAGGCCAGAACTTCAACTTATTTGAGGCTTCCTTCAAGTAAAGTTAGGAGAAGAGTGAACTCAAGCTTTACACTGATAACAGTAATTACAATAATCTGTGCTTTGACGTTATGACAAAGAACTTGTACCTCAGAACCAACCCCAAGTCAATGTAAAGGCTGGCAGGGCTAATTCTGGAAATCCAACAGCTGAACCATTCAGTACAACACTATTTATTAGCATTTCTACACATCCCAGAGTTTCCTGGTCCTTTAATTTCCCACACTGTGTCTGGGTTTCAGAAGACAGCAATATTTTTGTAAAATTGTGGTTAGAAAAACCTCAAAAATTTTGTCGGGTTCCCACTCAGGGATTCAAACACAATTTACAAACAGAAATTTCAATCTATGAATTTCCTGCAGGTCTGCATCTGAACAGATGTGTGAGGTACCCTTTTACAGAGAGTGGGAAACTAAAGGCCCAGGGCAGTAAAACCATGTGCTCAGAAACAACAGCAGAGCAGGGGATGAGCCCAAGCCTGCAGACGCCTTGGTTTGGGGATCTCATCAGGAACACACGACATTTTCTGAACCACAAGTTTTCATATAAACCCATGCAAAGGGAGGCTAAGGAGACTGGGAAGATGGGAAGGAAGGAATGACATTTCTCCACCATTTATCTTCTCATAGTTTCCTTGCAGAAAAATGTTAACAATTCATGTTTATCAACTTCCAATTTCCTCCTCCCCTTGTCATACTAAGTGACAACTTGCTGGTTTATTCAAAATATATGTTAGTTGTGCATTTTCACCTGCTTTGATTCCATTCTCTCTGTCCTCCCCTTAAGAAACAGGAAGGAATAACGCAGGGAGGCAGAGTATTGGGTGTTTTGGGTGAGGGAAAGGGACAGAGGTAGTGTTACATTGTAAATAACAATGCCAATTAAATGGGCAAGTCAAAAACCTCTCAGAAAACAGAAGATGTGAGCAGCTCTGTGGAAAATCATCTCTGTTGCTGTGATCCTGTGAAGTCCTGTGAGGTACCAAGTTTTAGTGTTTCCACAGAACTGGAAGCACTTGTGGTTCTCATGATTCATTTTGTACAACAATCCCTAGGTCAGAGTCGTGTGAGCAAACCCTCTGTTCCAGATCCATCCTTGAACCCAAACACCAGGAAATGACAGAAGGCTCTCTAACAGTCTCCTCACTGCTTGAAGAACAGCCTGCACCCAAGAGGCAGCCTTCGTACACCAGGTTTTCCTGGGCTGTGCAAGCCTCCATCTCTCCTGGCTGAGCCCTGCCCTGCAGAGCAGCTGGCAGGACTGGGGGAGCACTCTGCCCTCTCCAAGCAGGAGCACCTGGAACTCTGCCCAGGTCAGACATGCATCTGTGGAACTTCCCACCTTCTCAGGCAGGGAAGGGAAGCCATGAGATGAGTGAGACACATTTCTTGCTTGCTGTGTGCAGCTTCTCACCCTCCAGAGGCCTTCCAGCATCACATGCTCCCACTTCCAAGAAAGCTCTCGGCTTTGAGAGCAGAGCCTCAGCTCACAGGGCTGCTTCTCTCCTTATTCCTGTAGACAGGCTCACTCACCTAGGTGGTAAATTATTCATGCTACATGTTCTCAGTCTAGGCCCTGGCATCACATATCGTGTTTAATGTGGCAAAATCAATATATTCTGAAAGCTGTGGTAGCCTGTGGCAAGCTGTGGAATTTTGAATACTTTCTCCAGCTATGTAACTTTGCCAGTTTTGTTCTATTTCAATTAAAAGTAATTTCTGAACAACACACAGTAAATGTTCAGTGATTTCTGAACACCACCACAATAACAGCTCCTATTTTAGAGGACAGTGGCCTGCAGGAAGGATTGAGGTGTATTGTACTTAGCCTACTTTACACTGTAAAGCCAAATATAAATTCATGTTTTATTTGCTGGTAATGTCCAAGTTTATAGGAGTATCCAAACCAAAACATCAAATCAACTATGTTTCCATAGTTTTGAAAACAATTGGAAACGCTTGTTAACAATTGGAAGTGCTTGCTGAAATGTTTAGCAACTCACTGGCATTAAACACTTGAAAAACAATGAAAGCCTCGCTCCTGCAGAAATTAAATTTTAGAAGAGTAAGTTGGCTGGGACCAGCATCAGTGTGTCCAGCAGGACCAGGGCAGTGCCTGTCCCCTGTGCTTGCACTGCTGAGACCCCTCCAGTCCTGTGTCCAGTCCTGGGCCCTCAGGACAATGCAGACCCTGAGGGGCTGGAGCGTGTCCAGGGCAGGGAACGGAGCTGGGAAGGGGCTGGAGCCCCAGGAGCGGCTGAGGGAGCTGGGAAAGGGGCTCAGCCTGGAGAAAAGGAGGCTCAGGGGGGACCTTGTGGCTCTGCACAACTCCCTGACAGGAGGGGGCAGCCGGGGGGGTCGGGCTCTGCTCGCAGGGAACAGGGACAGGAGGAGAGGGAACGGCCTCAGGCTGGGCCAGGGGAGGGGCAGGGTGAATATTGGGAAAAACATCTTCACCAAAAGGTTGGTCAAGCATTGGCAGAGGCTGTGCAGGGCAGTGGTGGAGTCCCCACCCCTGGAGGGGTTTAACAGCCCTGTGGATGTGGCACTTGGGGACATGGGTTAGTGGTGGCCTTGGCAGTGTTAAGGGAATGGTTGGACTTAATGATCTTAAAGGTCTCTTCCAACCTAGATGATTTTATTCTATGATTTCCCCTAATTTCATTGTGACTACACACGTACCAAGGTGAAGTATTTACAGAATCTGGACTTTCCACAAACAACTTAAACCACCTTCATGCCTCTGTAAGGTGCTGCATGCACCCTTGATACTTACTCTGAATAAGGAGTAAGAGATACCCATTTGTACATTCTGATGCAAGACTGGGTTTTGGGTTTTTTGGGGTTTTTTTGTTTGCAATCAGGTTACTATCTCATTATATTTCTAAATTCTGCAATTGAATACATACAATACCCTGTCCCAGTCCTCTTAATACTTCCATTCCAGCCTAATTTAAAACAACTGTTGTTCCTTGACATTGAGGTAAGAGCAAGGACAAAACCAAGTCCTAATGATCCAGTCTCCACCTCATCACCAGGAGAGCCCTGGGCTGCTCCAGTGAATCCGAATCCTGTTCCCTTGCAAAGGGCACTCGGAGCATTGACTCTCCCATGACCACACAGGAGTGGCTGCTCCCCTTTGAGCTGGGATTGCAGCTCTATTATTTAAGGGATGGGAAGGAATGAAATTACAGGCTAGTCACTTCTGTGCTCTACTCCTGCCTGAGATTGATTAACACAAAATTCAATTTCATGCTAATCATCCCAAGTCCTTGCTACATGTAGTAGGAACAGGTCCTACAGTGCACAGAGAGCTGCAAAAGCCACCTTCTTTCAGAAATTATTGCAGCATTATTCACTGCAAGGCTCTGCTGCTCCTCCCTGGCAGGCTCATTCTCACCTCCACTGCTGTCGACACAGCTACTCCAACCTGGCTGCAGCCAGAGCAGAAACAGAATTCCCCCCCTGCAGGAGATGTTGTACAAAGGATGGATAACTCACCATCAGGAACAGTCTGTCCTTCGTACATAGAGACAAAGTGGTTGAATGCCTAAATTCTGGAAAAGCAAAATCGAGGGCATATTTTAATTTGGAGTGGGTTTATTTCAGAACAAGCATTGATTAAGCTGGGTGCCTGTAACACTGCAAGAAACCAGGGGCTCCTCTGCACAGAGCAGAGGTGGGGGGCAAAGGATGGGGAAGAGGAGATCTGAAGTTTAACAGGGCTGCAGCAGGTTGTCAAAAATAGTTCAAAAAGCAAGCACAGCACCCTCCGAGACTGGTTACACTTGGGCCCAGGGAGAGCTGGGGAGTCACTGGGAAGTTTAGAGATGTTGTTATTCACAGGCCTGGCTTGGGGAGGAAAGCAGGGGACAGAAGGACCCAGGACATGGCAGATTGTGGCTGCCAAGCACTGGCCAAGCCAATCCTGCCTCCCTGCAGCCCCTGGATGCTCTGTTCTCCCTCCTTCTCAGAACTTGCAGGTGATTCATGCTTCCCCTCACCTTGACTTCTATTCTCTTCTTTCAGCCAAGGGTTTTTGGAAAAGGAACAGCACCATAATAGCTTGGTCTGCCTAGGACCCTGCTCCTCCTCCCTGCTTTGAGCTGGAGAGGGACCACACACCCATCCCTAAGGGATGCCAACCTCTGCCTGGGCATTCAGGGGAGCAAAAGCTCCATATCAGTCCTCTGGTAGGACCAGAGACAAAGTTCACATCTCCTACGTGGCTGGCACTCAACACTCCTTCAGCAAGCCCTGGCATTTTGATGTGTCAGCCTTAGCCAAGGAAAAACACAGAACATCTCTACACCTTTCTGCAAGTTGTCTTTAACTAGAGGTACTTCTAAATTAGAGCCTTACAGATTATTCCAGTTCTTCCCCTGGAAAGAAAAAAAATTAAACAGGTGACACATTTTTCATGAGGCCAAAGCATTCCAAAAAATTATGAGCACGATTCACTTGAACATGTTAATAAACCAAGAGATTTGCTTCAAAGACAGCTGGTGAAAGCAAACCACTCCCAACAGGTCCCAGTGGCTGCTTTGCACTCTGCCACCAGGATTCTCAGGAGAAGGCCTGAGCAACATGGGAGGGTTTAAATCCTCTTTGTCCCACTGCACCAACAGCCATTTCATGCTCTGCTTCTGCCCTGCCTACTCCTGCTCACCTGAGGGAACAGTGAGAAATGTTTCTTCAGTGATTTATTCAATAAAGATCACTACATTAATCAGATAAATCAACTATTTGTCAACTTTTGCTGCTCACATTGCAAGGAAGAAATTGAGCTCCTGAGAATGTTACAGACAAAAAGGTTGTGCCTACAAAAAAGCTTTGCCAAATCTTAAGCAGACCATTATTTAGCAACCCCCATGCCCAAAGAGCTCCTACTGCCCAGAGAAAGGCCAGCACAGAGACAAAATAGAGGTTTGCTCTCCAGCATCAAAATGGGGAGAAAATACATATATTTATCTTAAAGGTCGGTTCAGTCATTGAGGAGTTGCCTAGCAACACTTCCTAGCAACACCACTGCAGGAAAACACGGAGAGCACTCTCCTACAAGTCAATTAGAAATGGTAATTTGTATGGGAAGATCCCACAGTCCGTTCCAATTACAAACAACAATGCTTTCCTCATTGCTCTTTTTTTAATTAGAAGCTTTGTAAATTCATCCCTTGCTCCATTTTGCTCTGCTTTTCTTTACTTCTCCTTTCCAGGTAACAAAACTTTACAGCAGCACAGCAATGTCGACAGCATTAGGAGCAACACCTAAAAAGATAAAACAGCCCATTCATCTCCATCTCCAAATCAATGATGGGCTGCTTCTCTTCTGCAAAAGCAGCTCAAGAGACACAGCTGGCTCTTCAGGCCCTTCACATGTGGGGCACTGTCAAGGGCAGAGTCCTACAGCGAGCTGTAATTCTGGTGCTGTGCTTCCCAAAGTTCACACAGCCATAGCTGGGGAGCTGCTGCTCATCTCTCGGAGCACAATACAATTAGGGGACGTGGCATTGCATCAGCAAATCACTTTTCTGTGCTGCAGCCTGTAAGCAATAGCAGTAGATAAGAATGGCTTGGGCTTTTTAAAAAAAAAGTAATTAAAGTGCTTGGTAATTTCATGTAATTTAATGGAATGTGTTCCAAAATGAGATTTGAAAACTAAAAAGCCAGGCAAAGCCTTGAGATGAGAATGATCACCTATTTAAAGCCTTTCATACTTGAATCTGTCAATCTCAGCAATGAAATTAAATGAAAAGAAAGAGGAAAGAAGAAAGTGATCCTATGTGGGTTGGTGGCTGATCGGGGTTTAAACAGTCTCATTCACTGATGTCTCCAATATACAGTAATGACAAAAAATAGATTTCCTGCTGTCAAATGACCATAATTTTCTACTTGTTTACTCTTTCCAGAGCCAAAAAGCTATTCCTACTTAATTACTTGCAAAAACTATTATACACTTTCAATAGGGTTTTTCCTACACACCCCCTCCTTTATATAACTTGCCACTAATTTGAGGGAGGGAGATCACAGAATCCCAGAATGGTTTGGGTTGGAAGGGACTGTAAAACTCATCTCATTCCAACCCCTCTGCCATGGGCAGGAACATCTTCCACTAAACCAGGTTGCTCAGGGATGTTTTCTTCAAACTTTGCGGGAGATAAGGTTCACACAGACCCCACCCATAAACCATAAACTCACAAAACCTCAAAGAATTAGAGGAGTCCCTTCAGAGTCTTAGATCGTGACCTGTTTTCCCAGCACTGCTCTCCAAAAGCAAACAGTGCTGACCTTCACATGGCCTGGGATGCCCTCCCAATGAAGCACCAGTCACCACAAGCAGGGACTGCCACTGCTCAAAATCCAGTTTGGGAAGGGGAAACAGCTGAGGGTCAGGGCCAGCAGGTACCACAATAAAGGTGCACTAGGCCATGGTTCATTTGCAAAGTTTGAACTCCTGGAACACTAATCAAGGGGGCAGAAAGACCGTAAGTCCTCCTCATCTGTCCCCCTGTCTCAGACAGGGCCAGCTGCAATCCCCACCATTCCCAGAAGGTGTTTACCCAATGTGACTGTAGCAGCCACCAGTGATGAAGATGCTGCTACCTCCAAAGAGAAATCATTTAGGGCCTCATTAACTTGGTCATTAACAGATAAGCATTGTCATATTTTAAGTCCTTTGACATTGCTCAAGACTCTCTTAAAAAAACCCTAAAATCTAATTCTTTCAGGAGATTTTGCATGGCACACAGGATACCTGCCAAAACGTAGTTTCTTTTCACAAAGGAATGCCTGCTTTTCCCAGTTTCCAAACCCTGATGTACGTGTGCAATTGGAACCTGTTTCTTCCCCTTGGGACACAGGGCGGGCTGGTGCCCAGGGCTATTTTCTGGTCATCCTCCCACAAAGGACACCCTCAGCTACCAACATCTCCCACAAGGTACAGCTGCTTGGCAGGGGCTAACTCAGCTGGGAAACACGACAGGCATGTCTGGAAGTATCTGACTTCAAGTTGAGAAGTGACATTACACCCCCAGCAGCATCAGTTTTATGACACCATTAAGAGAAAGCTTATTAGCCTGTGAAGCCCATGTGGTGAATCTGCAGCCCTCTGGCTGACTACAGCTACCTACTTATTTCATAAAGCCCACAGCAAAATTATCCAACAGTAGCAGAAGGGGCAATAACCACAACTGTGTGGTTTAATGTGTAGTTTGTCAAAGTTACTTGGACGGTCTGTACAGCCTTTAGCAAGGAAAAAGTTCCCCACACTTGCCTGAGAGCAATAGATTTGGTAATAAGGGGGATAATCAAAAAGCAGCCCTGCCTCCACAGCAAACACATTTTGATGCTCGGATTTATGTGACAGATCCTGCGTCAGTGAGAGCTGGGAGATGGAGCTGCCTACACCTTCCCTTTCAAGTGAGCACAGCAAAAATACCAGGAGCACACTGAACCTCCAGAGCTGGCTCAGGAGAAAACAAACCAAAGCAGATTAAATGCTGCAACAGCAAAAACACAAATGCAGCAGGTGTGCCAGATCCAAAGAAAGGGGTCTGAGACAAGTACTGCCATTCCCAGGTGAACATGTAGGGAGAGAGGCAGGGATAAACCTCCTCTCTCTTTATCACCCTCTCAAGGGATCAGTGCTCCCCACTCTGGGGCTGGGCTGTGGGGCTGCTCCCCATTCCCCTCACTGTTGCTGCTCAGGAGTGCTGCCCTGCACCTCAGTCTCACCAGATGAGCTCTCCAGGCAGGAACCAGCCCCATGGCACAGATCACTCCAGGGATGAACAGACACAGAGGGGTACCTTGCTCTCTTTTGCCCAAGCACAGCTTCCAAAGATAAAACAAACCACGAAGAGTGAACAAGCAAACCACATCCCCCAGCCTGAGCCACCGGCACTCCCTGGACACGGAACCAACTCTACAGCTCCATGTAGTTAAGAGGTCAAAAGTTACCTGCAATGCCACGATTTGGGATTATGTAAATTCTGTGTCAAGATGGCAGGGAGTGATTTCTAGCCTTTTACCAACCCTGCACTATTGAAACTGTGTTTGCTCATCCCTTAAAAGGCCAGAGAAGACTTTCATAGAAGAAATGAAAAGGTAAGATTTGAAAGGTAATTTTAGAATTTAAATGAGAAAGCAGTGATTCTGCCTTCAGCCCTTCAGGAGAGAGAGAAAAGCTTTGGTACAAAGTTAGGCTGGAACCAGCTCAAATCAACTATCAGAAAAAAAACCAGAAAGGGAAAAAACCAAATCAAACCACTTTTCTGCATGAAAAGCATTGTCATGCTAAGAGTCCAGAGATCCAAAATTCCCTCCCTCGCTGGAACGGGAGGGCAAGTGAGGAGAGAGGAGAGCCCCATTTAATGCTGAACATTTTCAAAGCACCCAGAAAGGACACTGTAGGGTCATCCCCTGGCAAGATGAAAGCCATCACAGGCTGTGCATCCCAAATCCTTTACGTTCCTCAGCCGCACTCAGCCGCGGCAAGAGCCAACTGCTCCTCTCCTCGGCAGAGTTCGCTGCTCCATCCTGACCCTGCCGCGGTCCCAGGGACTCGGCACTGCAGCTTTATCCCTGCTGAGCTGACACGGCTGAACTGCAGCCAAAGACAGGATGGACGGAAAACAAGAGGACAAAGTCAGAGGCTCCCCGAGGGCAGCGGGATCCCTCCCAGTAGCCGCTGCTACACACCCAGCTCATTCCCCGAGTCCCCACAGGCGCTGCCTCAGCTCCTTCAGGACACAGCTCTCCATTGTGTTCTGCTTTTTGGGAGTGCAGCAGAGGAATCCTCCCTGTGCCCAGCAGAGAAAAGAGGCACAGAATAAAACACCAGTTCAAAGCCTGCCTTTGGTGCAAAGGGAAAGAACGGGTGGGAAGAATATTGGGGGGGGGGCAATTCTGAAGTAAGCCCAGGTCAGTGACAAAATTTGGTCACTCTGGGCAAAGCCTCGAGCTCTCCTGGAGGTATCTATCCCGAGTCTCACGTCCATTCTTGTTTCTTCTTGTTTTAAGTCCCCCTTCTGCTGAGAAACCCAAGTGCCTAACTGGGTATTTGTGGAATACTAATAGCCCCCGTTTGCAATTGAAATGAAGCCAGGCTGCAGCAGCAACCATGCAGACAATCCTTTCTGTTAGTCAGGGGGCAGGGATGGGATACAAGCTGCTAAATGTCAAGCAGCAGAGCCGTGGCAAACCCCCAGCATCTTATTTGAGCACACTAATGCTATGAAAAGGAGCTTTGACTGTGGATAACCTACAAACCCCCACCTGAGCTTCCCAAAGCTCCTGCATTCAACATGAGTTCATTGGTCATTACATGCTGGTAAAGTCCTTGGCCACATCCTTACTAGCTACAGAAATTTAGTACCATCACCTCGACAGGGAGTCAAAGGGAAAAGGAGAGAGAGGGAGGAAAAGAAACATGTTCGCAATCCCTTTTAATGTAGACTGCTTGAAGTCCATGATTCATCCCCTAACCTAAGAATGCAATGGGGATGCAGGGGGGTGGGTGGAATCTGTCCCTTCTATGCATAGAAAGTCTTCAGCTTCTAAAAAGTTGTTTTGTTGAAAATGACTGCACATTTGTCGGGTCCTCTCTTGCCAAAAGAACCACAAGTTCTTTGCAGAAAACAGTCTGACACAACAGTACATGAGGATGGAAAATAGAATCGTAAAAGAAACTTGTTTTCTTTAGCAGATGGCTCAGTTCACCAGCAGGTATTTTGAGAAGCTACTGCCTCCAGGTCTTCATGGAGAGAGAAGAAAGAGTTTTGCACTGGAGAGAGGGAAATCTGAATGCACTTGCAACTGATTCTCTGACTCTTCAGTAGCCCAGCAGAAAATGAATCCATCTGTAATGTCTGGGTTTCCAACCTACAGCAGGGTTTTATTTATGAGTGGAGTGTGTCCCTCTCTCTCACTCACTTTCCCTGTCCATTCCTTGAAAGCGTAAAAGAAATAAAAGCAGTGAGTGGGGACCTCCCGGTCCTGGTAGAGCAACACTTCCATTTACTCCCAGTCCTTTCTGCAGGCAGTTTGCCTTCACACAAACTTCAGTTACAAGAACACTTCGTGTCAGATGATGGGAAGGGCAGGATTTGGATGGATTCCCCTGCCTGTGACACCAGGCTGCTGCACACCACTCCCCACAAGCCAGGGGAGTTTGGCCTGACATTCCCCGTTCTCTCAAGGAGAGGAGAGGAGAGGGAGCAAAACTTTCTGCTGTTCAGATTTATCAACTTTCACATTTTTCCTCAGTGCAACGAGCACAAAGGGAATGAGTTTTTCAGAGAACATTTTTTGCCTTCTCTGATTGCAGCCTCGTTACCTGTCAGGGTTCAGCATCGTTCAGTCAGTATCTTCTCAGAAATTGCTCATGAGCACAAGGTAAGGCCAAGGTAAGGCCAAGGTAAGGCCAAGGCAAGTCGAAGTCCCCTCCAAAATTTCACAACAATAAACTGCATCATCATCATCCACAGGAATACAAATCAGCTCTAACAGTGGCAAAGATGTTCAGCAAGGCTGAAGCAGAGGGTACAGCTACCCAAAGACGAAAAGCACCTGGGAGGTGACACAGCAGCATACAGATGACTGCAGGAAAGCACTGCTGCCCTAGCAGCCAGGGAGAAACCACATTTCCAAATGGCAAACCTCGAGGTGTTCAAACACACCTACACCATGACCACCCACACCTCACATGCAAGGGCTGGGGGAAAACCAAGTCTGCTCACACAGCTTTGCAGTGCAAAGGACCAGATGTGTGTGACTCAAGTGATTAGCAACATGCTAATTACACTGTTCTGCACCAGTTTGTACTGGAAGATAGAAGAAATAACCTATGCTCCATCAGAGCATCCTGCACCACCAGCTCCCATTCCTGAGGGGAAAGTTTAGGAACTGCTTCTGCTGAGAATGTCTTTTCCTACCCCACCCCAAACCACCCCACAAACCCCAGGATTCAGCCACTGCCTGCAGCACCCTTTCCTACTAAGGACAGTAGGATTGCTCAGCCAGAGGCTTCAGCAGGAGTGTAGGTGGTTATGGGGAGGGATTTTGCCAGCAGTTATGCAAAATCTTTGCAGGCACCCAAATATTTGTCTAAAAGGCAGGAAAAAAAAAATAAAGCATGTTGGACTGTAATGCACTGGCAAATGGTCTTAACCAGTAACACACATCAGAGGAAGGTGCATGGCTCTGTGCCAGAGCAATACTCCTCACAGAAAGCCATTCCCATCTGCCCTACTTTGGATGTGGTAACTGTGCTGGAGGTAACCACAGACCCTGAGGCACCATTGCAACTTGTGTGCCCCAGCACTGGAACATCAGAGCCTTCACTCACAATGACAGGGCACCTTCTCCGCAGCTCCTGCTATTGTGCAATGGCTGTGGTATCCACACGCAGAGAAAAGGGAGCTAGTGACTCTAGTGAACATATTTCTTCCCTAAAGTATCTCCTTGGAGCACCTCGAGAGTGGCCTAAAGCACAGGTCAAGAAGTCCAAGTGGTTATTACATTAAGGGATGAGACCTGAAAGGCTCCAGGGATGAGAAATGCCAACTATTGTGATTACCACAAACTGATCTCAAAACAGATACCGTGACGGAGAGAAAAGGATGGGCACAGTCTTCAAAGGACAGTCATTTTTCACTGCCTATCAGCAACAGTTCAATTACAGCACCCTGTCTCCCTGCTATAATGACACTTTCAGCTGGGCTCACAGGCAAGGATTTCTCAGAAGTAGTTTCCATTGCAGTAGAAGTGACTGACTCCCACACTGCAAGTCTGAAGGAAAGCACTGGATGGGGACACCTGGGTCACGCTGTGGGGACATGGAACTTGATGATCCTGAAGGTCCCTTCCAACCCAAACCGCTCTATGATCTTCTAAAGCAAATGAATTTAAACCATAAAATGACACACCTGTGTGCACACCTTGAACAGTTCTTGTGGTGCCAGCCTTGATGCAAGGCCTGCATCCAGGGGCGATGACTTTACAAATTGAAGTATTCAGGTAGCCCAGAAACAAAATAATCCTTCACCTTCAGGAACTAATAATGTATTTCTGGAAAAGCAGCAGGGAAAGGCCTGGGGCACAAGTCCAGCCAGCACACACAGAGCACATACATGGAGGTCACAGGTCAGCGTTAACAAACATGACTGAAGCACCTCTGTGCCATCACAGAGAAAGCAGGGGAAGGACCACCACACCCATCCCAGTACACTTTGTCCTGCTTAAGAGCAATAACCACCAACTGCTGCTCTTTCTTACCAAAATGACTAGCAGATGTGCAGAACCTTAAAGAACAAAAGGCAAGCCATGCTCTTAAACATCCCTTTATCACCCTTCTGGCTGCAGGAGCCCCACAATTGCCAACCTGATTCCCAAACAACCCAGAAAAGAATGAAAAGACAATTTGTACAGAAAAACAGAGCACCCAGCAAATGACAGCACATATCCTTAACTCCAAGGCTTGCATCAAACTTCAATGATTTTGTGCAAGTCATCTCTGAACTACTGTGTTTGCACCAAAACAAAGGCTTGTTTTACACTGTACTGCTCTCTTCCCACAGACCCTTCCCTACACTGCTCCCTTGCTGCCATCCCATGCAATACTTGGCATTCCCTGACTTTTTGGTACTCTTTGAAGCTCAGGATTTCACTAATTCATTTCCACGCTTCATTTCTTCTCAGAATTCCTTTGTGAAGCCTGCTCAGGCTCAGGAAGCAGCACTGTGTCAGTGTGTGCCTTTTCAAACCAGGAGCTCAGGCATGAGATGGGAGAGAGCCCAACCATCCAGATGCCCCCACCTGAGCAGGAATGAGGTGGGGAACAGAGCTCACAGGAGAGATGGGGAACAGCTTCCTGGCCTAGGAGCAGCTTTCCATTCAGGAAGATGAAAATCAATTTCTCCACTCTGGCTCAATTAATTACTGCCACCATCCCCATGTGACTGAATAGAGGAGATGCTTTGGACTAAGAGATTTTCTGTCAGAAGTTCACCAGTAAGTGGGGTGAAGACTGCCCCTTGTACCCATGAAGTGCCACAGCCAGGCTGGCTGTCACTGGGTTCCATCATCCCTAGAGCCCACATTACACAATTCCCCCATGGGCCAGGCTGGAGGGGACCCCAGAGGGTCCCTGGTGCCACCTCCCTGCTCAGGCAGGGCCATCCCAGAGCACAGGGCACAGCATTGTGTCCAGAGGGCTCTGGAATATCCCCGCTGAGGGAGCCCCCAGCCCCTCCCAGGGCAGCCTGTTCAGGGCTGGGCACTGCCCAGGGCAGCAGTTCTGCCTCCTGTGCGGGGCAATTGCTGGGCTCAGGCCCTGCCCGTGGCTCTGGTGCCACTGCTGGGCCCCGGAGCAGAGCCTGGGCCCTGCCCTGAGCCCTCCCTGCTGAGGTCCCGTCTCACTCATCTTTTCTCTGACCTCTTCCTTCATCTTCAAGGAACTCGCCAACAACCTCCATACCCATCTCAGCAGCAAGCCATATCTCAAAGTGATCAGCAAAATCCAGGATGTCACCATCCCTAAGTGCCTGCTGCCCTCACCACCTCTTGGGGCTCTTTTCCTTACTCCTGTTAAAACCCAACCACAAAGAGCTTTGCAGCTGGGATATCTTTTACTGCTCATTGTGACCACCATGCAAGTTCTCTGGGGCATCCTCCCGTAGTCCAGGGGAGTCTGCTCTTCTGGGGCAGAGACAATGGTTTCTGCACATGGGAGGCACCACCTCAGCAACAAGCCAAGCCAGCTTGTGACTCTGTTCAACCAAACATCATATGCTACACCTGTCCTCCGAGGATACTGCAACAAAGCTTCCTACCCTTGAATCACAGACCACTTTCCCATTCCCTGCCTTCACATTATTAAGCCAGGATATATGCAGATTTCTGCTACAAGGAACAGACTCTAAGATTCTCAGAGCTGAGTATTCTATTAATTTGAATTGGGACTAGTTGAGGTAAATTGATTTTTTTAATGCGTTTATCCTCTATAGGGGCTTTTTTTTCCCTTCCTAAATGCTGATTTGCTGAAACTGTGCCTATCCAATACTCATTACTGAAATGCATGGAAAGCTGCCAAAAGAAGCGATGCCTTCTGGACTAAACAAGGAATTTATTACTGAGAAACCACAGCACTGGGTAAAAATCCATCACAAACTTATTGATTTAAACTGATTGTAAGTAATCACACACAATTTATATTAAGTGAAACATACTGCCATCTAATTTCAAGTAAGTGAATGGAATGCTACTACTCTCAATTCTGTTTAAATGCAAACTCTAATTGATACCCAAATATAAATAATTGAGACTTTCAGAAAACATGAATAAAATATTTTGTTATCTCTGTTTATTATGTATCGATAGATCATTTTTGCCTATTTAAGACATGGTTAGACAGCAATTATTATATTTCAGCAGAGACTTACATGTAAGCCTCAGGGCAAGTTCAATAGAATGGGACAAGTACAGTGTGGAGAGAAGAATGTGATGTGTGGGATGCAGTTTAAATAACTTCAACTTGCTTTTAATAAAGAAACCTCAAACTCTGCCTACCTTCCACTTCAAATGTGATGAAATCAAGTCATGCATTTTACTCAGACATGGTTCTCTCACCTCCAGAGGAAGCATCTTAGGATGAAAATTGTAAGGCACAAGTTATCACTGCAGCACCACATCTTCCCTCCAAGATCCATTCAGGGAATTGTGCCTGTCAGCCCCTCCGATATGTCACATAATTGGGTTCCAATCCTCAGAAGTATTAGTCAGGCCTATAACCAATTTTATTTCTAAATAACCTTTTGAAGGTATTTGCTGTTCTTTTCAACTGTCAGTGTGTAAATGCTGTCAGGAATTAAAAAAAAAAAATTAAATCTTAATCAGAATGTTCTCTCCTATACTCAGAAATTTGGCTAATAATATTTAAGGATGTAAGAACATGTTACTTTTTATTAATAAAACCAACTGCTTACAGCAGGAACACACAAGTGTGCCACACTTTCAGTAGTCCATTGGCTCCATGGCTTTTGAAGACCAGAAGCCCACCTCAAACATTTTCCTATGGCAATTCCTTCTCAGGAAATTTTTAGTTACAGACTGATACCTCATTTCTCAACAGGATCACTTTGTGCCAGATCATAACATGAACAACTTAGAAGATTCATCCCAAACATTCCCAGTGCAGGCTGGGTTCAGCCAGCTCCTCTCTGCTGTCCCTTTGCAGGGAGATGCATTTCAAGGCAATGTGAATTAAAAGCAGAAAGAAAGTGTTCTGACACTTTCTGTCAACTTGAAATTTTTTAAATACTGCTCTAACATATGTTGCACTCATGAGTTTGAACCTAGTCCTGCAATGAGCTGCATGTAGGTGGAACAGTTGCCCATAACCGGCCTCATTACAACTCAATTAAGTCCATTTGCAGAGTGCATTGCGAGACTGGGCCCTTAGGAATTTCTTGTGCTCCTGTAGCTTATTAAATTGCTGTATATCCTCCACAAGCTCTGCATCGAAACCATAATTTAGCCCTATTTACCTGGTTAGCACAAGCCACCTGGTAGCTGTTATTTTTGCTCAACCAGACACTTCCATGTCTATAAAACTTACCCCATTTTTATAACAATCTGGCTTTTAACACCAGTCCCCCAATCAAACACTGCCAAGTACTCTCTGCTTGTTAGCTGCTCTGAGATGAAGTAATAGTTCCCTGTCATGCTGTGTTGGACAGTGCTAAATTGTACCAGAGGACATCCATGCCCCTCAGGTATTTGCCAAGAAGGACTTAATTCTAGAGAAGCTACTATGAGAAACAAACCCTAACTCAAAAGCTTAGTTTTTTAAAACAAAGTTACCCATTGCATGGCAACCTGTTTAGCAGAGGCTTTTTGTCTCATGATGTGGACCTTGCCAGGCCGTAACAAGCTGTTTCTACACAGCTCAGGAACACCTGACTGACACTTCCACCCAAAGGTACCTCCACTGGGTGCAAGCAGCTGAGCTGGTCTGAGGTGCTCGCTTGTCAGGCAAAGTACTCACTCCATAAAACAAAAGAATGGGATGTTCCTGAATCACAGAATCCCTCAAGATGGAAGGGACCCATAAGGATGACTCAACTCCCTGCTCTTTGCAGGACTACCAAAAACTAAACCATATGAAGACATGTCCTTCACGGCTTCTTGAACTCTGGCAGGCTTGGTGCCATGGGCACTTCCCTGGGGAACCTCTTCCAGGGACCAAGCACCCCTCAGCAAAGAGCCTTTTCCCAGTGTCCAACCTCCACTTCCTCATGCACTGCTGTGGTCAGCAGAGTGAGATCAGCACCTCCCCTCCACTGACCCCCGAGCAGGGTGCAGCCTGCCAGGAAAACCCCCTCAGTCTTCTCCTATCCAGGCTGACCAAGACAAGTGACCTCAGCTGCTCCTTTTCAGTTTTGCCCTAAATAACTTCCATTTCCATTTCAAGAGCCTTGCACTGATGTCTGGAGACAGAGCCCCAGACTGAACACACATTTGTTTGCAGTCCCTGAGCCAGCCACAGCCCAGGGCTGGGCCTCCCAAAACCTGCTGTCAGCTACTGCACTGTTTCTTCAAAGAAGTAAGAGGAATTAGCAAGTTGGAGCAGTAACTAATAATCCTTTACTCTGAGGTGTAAGATTATTTCTTTATTAATAAATAGAAGTAAAACCTCAGTCAAACTGTCACACGGGAAGGAAGTGAAAAAGGTTTATTTTCTCAAGGAATGGCTAAGGTTGAGCAGGTACAACTAGCAATTTTTCTGCTGTGTTTCCCCCACCCCTCTCAGCAGTCGAGTCATTTCTACCCAAGCTCTAAAGGGAATAACCAAAATTTCAGTCAGTGTAATGTCAAATAGCACAAAAAAACCCCTCACTCCCTCACAATCACATCTTCTATTGGCATCCCTGTGAGAGCATCCACACACCACCTCATGTCTACAGCCTGTTACTTTCTGATGGTTGTCCTCTTCTTGCTTAAGCTGCAGCTTTGGATCTCAGGAGAGTGAAATGTTGATACTGAACGTGAAAGAGAAATTCATCTGTGTGATGAGCAGTGATTTGGCATAGAAGCTGTCAAACCACGGAAGTGTCTCAAAACTGCCACAGAATAATGAAAATGTTCTTTAAAACCCTGCGACAACTGCAAAGTGAGACAGGAAATGAAGCTGCCTACACCTGCAGACTGCAGTCCCTGCGTGTGAGCACGTCAACCTCTGCTCTGGATTGTACAGCCAGTATGAGTGGGAACAAGCCCTGTGCATCAACGACAAAAGGGGACAGGCAGACCACTGTGCTTCCCGTTTCCCCTGTGCCAAAATAAGTCATTACTGGAGTCCTGCTTTGGAGGAGACAGGAGAACTGCAGGATCCCAAGCAGCTCCTTGCAAAGGATCAGCCTTGGGCACTCTGTCCCCGCCTCACCAGGGGCAGGTGGCTGGAGCCTCCCACACCATGAGGCCACCCAAAGACAAGCAAAGACAGGTTAGGCTGGAGAAAGTCTCAGCTCATCTGAAAATCCACCCACCAGCCCAGAGCACAATTCCAGGCTTTTAGAGAATGCAGTCTATATAACAAACATGCTTTTTCAGGAATCAAAATAAAGATGCACATGAAGCTTCAAACTCTGCAGAATCCATAAGTACTTGAACTTGCTCACCTGACTGTCAAACAGCAAAACCCTTTCTTTACAGAGAGGATCTACACAGATTCTGTCTTGCCACAATTCCTGAAAAGCTGCTGCTAATTTCAGTGATTCAAGTTTTGCCTCACTGCAAACATTTCTTGACTTCATGAAAGCTGAAGATTCATATGCTTTAGACACCTGGAGATTTTCATAGGTCACCAGGGAACTTGGATGTTGAGCTCTTGCCAGAAGTTTGAACATTTCAGCAACAGGCAAACAAATATCTGAGCTATTTAGCCTCCCCCAAAAGTACCAAAGCTAAGCAGCCAAGTGACTGAACACTTGCAGAAACACAAGATTTTGGGAGGTCACTTGTGTCAGCATGGAGCAGCTATTAAGAGAAGTGGGAACATCATCCAACACCTTTATCTCAGCCTTCAGTGCTTATGAAGGCAGCAAGGCACACCAGGCCTGCAGGGAGGAGCGTGATTAGCCTCAGGGTTTTTAATCACTATTGTGATTTTATAATCACTATTGTGATTTTATATGAAGTCCAAGTGCAAAGGTGGGGCAGGAGAGGCATTTAGCAGGGCTGCTTTGAGGCCAGAGAAAATATGAGATTACATTGAGATGGAAGATTGGTATTATCAAATCAATACTGTACAATAAATACAGCAAATGAGTTAATCCAATTAGCGGAGTGGAGCAAGATCAATGTGCTGGTGCAACAGAAAGACTGCAAGAGACTAAAATTAAATGTACCCAAAAGAGAGGGGCAATGAAAACATTCCTCTAAAACAACGGGCTTTGGTGATTACGTACAGTTTGAAAACTGAACCTGAGCATAGACGTCATCTTGGAATTTTTAGAGCATTTATCCCAAGGAGCGAGCAGGGACAAGTTTCTCCACAAATGAAAACACGTCAGTGCCAAATTCTGCTTGTTAAACTGTTTGCTAAATACCTTTGCACTGTAATACACTGATGAGGAATAAAACCATCCTCATAACACTGTAGATGCTTGCAAAAGCTTATTAACTCCTAGCACAGCCCCCTTGTCCTCAGTGAATATTCCAGCAGTCAGATTGAGCAGGGAGCTGTGGAAATAATGGGGAGGAGGCGGCAGCCACGCTAAGCACAGAACTCGCAGCCGAGGAGGAACAGGAATTTTAGACAGTCCCCAACACTGAAAGGGAAGAACTGAGCTAACATCCCAGCAGTCCATGGCCATGTTTGCACAGCACCACGACTCAGTGGCCACTGCACACACAAGGAACAGGACAGCAGCCTGCTAAGCAGTAATTCCAAGTAAGCACAGAGGAAAAGGAAAACTCTCCCTCAATGGTTAAGGGGAAGCTAATGAAGACTGATTTATGCATGCATGTATTAAAATTCTCTCCGCACTGAGCATTTCAGCTTTTAAGTTTCACATGCAGCTTGAAAGCAAGGCAGAAGCCAAAGTGCTGGGAAGAACACCATCTCTTCAGAGGATTAGGAATTAAGTTAACTGCACATTAGAGATAAAATAGTGGAGCGCTTGTCTTTATTCTCAATAACAAACCATAAGGCATTAAGCTACACAGCACGATTAACTCCTTTCAACTCCTCACTATTACTGCTGAGACAGCAATGTGGTGCTTGCACAGAAACACTAAAAAAATACAGAGCGATTAGGTTAAAATTAAGTGAATTTAGGGCAGGCAAAAATGCTACAGTGCAACCCAGAAGGGATAAGTCTTTGCTCCTGTAAAGAGCAGCCTAAGCACCTGCAGTGTTAGAATGAATTCCTCAAATGCTAAAATCATTAACGGTTTGAAGTGACCAGCTCTGGGGCTGGATGTGTCACTCTACATCCTTCCTCTCCTTCCTAACTCCTGAGTCATCTGGGTACTTAAAATATCAACACTGCAGTGGTGCCAGCCAGGCTGGTGACAAGGATGGCCTCAGGGAACCACAGGTGAGGGCTCCTCCCCTCCTCCTTTACCAGCTCCATACCGTCTGGAACTTCATGTTTCTGTGACTAGGTTCCCCATTTATAAACTGCTCTTAGCGACATGACAAAATTCCAAAACAAACTAAACAACCAAAGAATATTTTAGTCTGTGAGATACTGAGATACTAAACAAACAGAGGCCACTTTGACCATTAAACAATCAGCTCAACACACACAAGGTATTGGCAAAGCCCATGACCTACCAGACTCTTGGGAATAAAAACATTCTCCACAAGGTGGACAAAGCTCTGTCCTCAGTGTGTACGTGCAAGGCTTCAACTACTCTCCCGGTTCAGCAAGCTACTAAATTTATTCAACTGTATCCTGACCTGGTTTAGGATGGTTTGAAGAGGAGAAGAAAAAGAGCAAACCTCCCAGCCCCCCTCCCTCCAAGCCTGAACTGCAGCCTAAGAGCAAACACCTGCACACTTCCTCCCCTACTGTCACCTTCCACCTGTAGGAGAAGCTCCCGTGAAAGCTATTGGTTTGAGCATCCATCAAATCCCACCCTAAAGTGCTTCTTTACTGCCTGAAAAAACTGCACCCCTTAAACCACTGAAAAAACTCTGGCACCAAAGCCCATCCTATTATGACACAGCCGTACCCTTGTCTTTGCACAGTCTTGGCTGTTCCATACCTGGTTAGTGGGCCACCTTTTCCTGCATTACAGAACCTGGCATAGCCGACTCAGACCCAAAACCAAGCAAATCTAAACAATCCAGTAGCTCCACAGGGACAGCTGAGGTCACCATGGCACAACATGCAGCAGCTGCTCTGGGGTGAAGCACCCTCCTGCTGTGGTAGGCAGCAATTCCCCTTCACCTCCCATTTCTGCAGCTCTGTGAGCTCCTAAGCACAGCACCAAACCCTTTCAGCTAGATATGATGTGCTACCTGTGGTGGAAGACAACCCTCAGCCAGGCACACAGAGCTCTCTGAGGAGCTGGAGCTCTGTGGTGGCCTTTAGGCTTTGCCCAAACCAGGGCAGAGTGCCACATGCACACATTCCGTGTGCCAGGCTGGGCCTGAGGTGTTTGCCACCAAAGCACGCAAGGCAGAATTAGAGCTGATGAAAAATTTCCAGGAAAACACTGGAAAAAGCCAATGAACCAAAATGAAAATGCTTCCTGGAATGTACTCTCTCCCAACAACAGGGGCCAGCTCCCCACAGACTCTCAGGCTGCAGGGATTTCACAACATCACAGGCAGAGCAGACACATAAATCACCTGAAAGGCTTTTGGTTTAACTCTACAGCACCAGTAGCTTTAGGAAAGTTGTGTCTACTGAAGCTGGCAGAACTTTCAAATTCAAGGTCTGTGTACCCTTCAGGGAAAATATGAGAAGGGAGCCTTTGGTCATAATTCAAAGGAAAATACTCTCAGTAGAAACTTCTTTGGGATCCTCTGGACTGATACACGCCAGCATTTTGGGAACCTGAAAGTCTGGTTACTGCAAAGACCCAGTTCTTGGCTTAGCAGCCCAGAGAGGCTTGGCTTGCTCTGGAATACACTCAGGAAAACTGGGATCCACAGAGAGCTTGAACTTGGCTTCCTGAAGCTGCTATGGTCCCAGCTCTCTGTTTGCCCTGTTGGCAAACAACCTCAGACTGTGGCTCTGCTGGGGCATTAGAAACTATTACTTCACTTTGGGTAAACATTTCAAAATGACATTTCCTGTTTAGTCTCTAAAAGTTATCAGGAGAATATCATTCTCCACCCAGAAGAGTGACTTTTCTTGTTTACTGTTTTCATAGATCTGCAGGATGGAGATATAACACAATGGATAATACACATGAGGAAATTTGGATAATTAGACTCATTTTGGTACTGGAAAAACGATGTAAATCTGAGTCTCTTACTGAGCTGCAAGGCAAAATAGAGCATCACAACCCCAAAATGGTGCCCTTGCCAGACAGCCTGTTCAGTTTTAGTGAATTAATCAAAATAGACGGTTTTGCCCTAACTTTTCCCAAAACATATCTAATAAACTTTTCCGTACCTCTGACAAATTCAGGAACTCCTGGGATCTCTCTGATGTTCAGCAGCGAGAAAGTTTATGATTACCTTCAACAGGTTTTCAGCTATCTACAGGAAGAAAAGATTCACACATATCATCAGCCTCTGTCTTTGCAACACATGCAGGTTCAAAAATTCACATTAAAACCTTTTTATTTTACAACTGAATCCCTATTCATTTCCTTTTAGATCTTCTGTTCATCTCCCACTTAGACCATCCTGTGTCCCTTCCTCCAAAGCACAAACATCCCCACACAAAATCCTCCCTGGGCTAAAGTTATGGCACTGTGGTTTTTTACACAGCAGGTATTACAGAGGTGCTAACTCTGTACTTGCCAATAGAAAATCCATCCAAGGAATCCACCTGAACTTCCTTTTGCCTCATGCCATAAAGACAACAGCAAAGCAATCTTCCTTTATAGAGCCAAAACTCAAATCTAGTATTCTAAATAAAAGAAAACCCTATAATTTTAAACTTAATCATCACATTTTGTCCTCTGTCCCCCCCAATATATATTTGCTATCTTGATGAGTTAAGTGTGAAGTTTCCCTGATGGGATACATTTAAAATGAAAATCAAAAGCATGAATCACCAAGTGTAGTGTTGCAGAGCTGTCTTCTAATTTTTCAGTTGGATTCCCAGCTTTGGCAAAGTGCTGAGCTCACACACCAGAATGTTGCAGGCATTTGTATGCAAGGTATATTGGAAGGGAAAGTCAAGGGCATTCCTGGTTTAGCCCGTCAGGGACAGGCAAATTCAATCCTGCATATTTGGGGAGAAGGTTGTCAAAGGGACACGCACAAAAACAAAGCTCAGTTTGATCCCACAGTAGTCCAGATGTCAGAATTTCATAGAAGTCATGTAAATGATCAATTAGACAGAGATCCACCTACTCTATGTGAGATTTACTAGAAATAGACTGTTTTCTGTTTCATCAAGTAGTCATGGGACTATTCAGAGCAAAGTTTGCTAAGCCAAAGCTACAGAGACAGGGAACAAGTTGATGGAGTTTAGAATTAGCAGTGATATAGAGCTCTTGCATTCATTACAGGACAATTCTTAAAATCCGATGCCCACTTCGATTATAATCCCTCCAAATTCCAGATGAAACTAAATAATCTCCAGAATAGACTTACTACATTGCTAACGAGCATTAGAAATTGTAACTGGGGGAAAAAAAAGAAACAACCAAAAAGACCATGATGAAACCTCTCATACAGAATTCCTAATAATAGATGGAAAAACTCTTAACAAGAGGCAAGGGAGGGAGTCTTATCAGAGGAAAAAAACAAAGGCACAGATTCTCAATATTTCTCTTAAGACAGAAACAGATATCAAACCGTAAGCCTCTTTGCTTTGAAATCAAATTTTAAAACATGCAATCATCTGAATAAACACACTACAGAACAATACACACTTAATTTACCTCCTCACAACTGGAGTGAGAACAAATTTTATGTCTGATTCCACAGAGTCTGGCTGTATCCCCATGATACCAGTGCTCACAAGTCCCACCATCATAGCAAATGTACACAACACTGGGGCACACACAATTTCCTGTTCAAAAATGCTGCAGCTCCTGGTTCTTCCACCCCAGGTGGAGGATACAGCCCAGCCTGGGTCAGAAATGAGTGACCACTGCCTGTTCCCACTGTCCTGCTGCCCACCCAGCCCCACACGCTGCCTCAGCTGGCTGCTGTCCCTGCCACAGAATCGCAGGACACACCGAGTTGGAAGGGGCCCATCAGGATCATCCAATCCAGCTCCTACAGTAAAGTCAAAAACCTGTTACCCCCAAGCTCCAAATAGAAGTAATTATTTTGGTTGCAAACCATTAGGCTTTAATATACACTCACAGAATCTGCTGGCTTGCAAGGGACCCACAAGGATCAGAGTTCAACTCCTGCCCTGCACAGCACCATCCCCAAGAGTCACACCATGCCCAGGAATACTGTCTGAATGTGTCAGGATGGAGTTCAGGAAAAAAAAAAATCAACTCCAACTTGTTTAACAAAACACAACTTAGGTGACGAAATAAACCCCCAAAGGTTTTCCCTTATGCCCCAGCATCTTGCTTCTTTTTAAGTTAAAAGCGGGAAATTACACAAGTAAAGGTGGGTGACAAAAATTTCAAAAGAGAGGATTTGTAGGTTTCCTTCCCCTCCCTAAACGAGCTTTTTTCTGTTCTTTATTTCTTACTTTTAACCAGATTTATGTGGAGCTGCAGCCCACGGCAGTGACCTTCCCCGGTTCTTCTGCCGCCGTTTCCAGTTTGTCCTTCCGAGGGCTGAGGGCACCAGGGACCAAAGCCCGGGGCCGTCGTTCAGAGGCGCTGGCAGAGAAAGAAAGGAGTTTGATGACTCATTTTATGACAAGTAAATGAACGCATGTAAACCCCAGTCTGTCGCACCTGCTCCTTTTCCCACTTCATTTTTCCATCACCTCAGGCGACACATGAACTTAAAGACGGTGCGGTTTTTTCCAGCCTTTACTTCAACTTGCTGCATTTCTCAAGGTGTTTCTCAAGATGCCTTTATCAAAATGCCTCCCAACCTGACTCCCACCCCAGCACCGCGCAGCTCCGACATAGGAAGCGGCAGATGCTGAGACTCGAGGCACGGCCGCCCGGGGGACACCGGCTGCCGCCTCCCTGCAGCCCGGCAGAAGGGCCCCTGGCAGGCAGGATCCACCCGAAGGTTAAAACCGCCCAAACGACCCCAAAAAGTCGGTTTTTTTCAGCCCGCTATCTCCCTCTGGTGCCGGAGCGCGCGGCCGCGGCGCCATTTTGGGCGGCCTTTCCTTCTCCCACAGTGCCCTCTGCAGCTCCATCCCGGGCCGTGCCTGCGGGAGCCGAGGAGGAAAAAACCATCAAATAATGTAATTTAAAGAGTCCTTCCTTATATTAGCGGGGAGTCCTTCCAGGCAGGACGGACTGCTCAGGGTAGACACACGTTGTTCCCCGATACACCAGCGCTTCACAGGCCTGGCCGCCTCAGGGTCTCTTGTGAGCATCTGACAAGAATCTCTCATTTTCTCCCACAAAAATGCCAAATTCAGGCAGTATCAAATTGCACTAAAGATGCTCCACCAGTTCCTACAAGCACATCAGCATCAGCTGTGGTTTGGTCCGGTATGGGACAGGTGCCCCAGAGAGCAGGGCTGGCCCACACAGGCACCAACACCTGCCTGCCCCGGCTGTATTTTGTTAAAGAGATTCTTCAAAGCGACAGATTAGTACGTTGATGTAGTAGTCAGTGATGTATTTACTGCTGCAAAGCTCCAGATGCTCTGTAAGCCACAATAATACAGTTAAGTGGAAAATGAGTCATTTAAAACCATAATGACTATCATAGCATGACTCCTCTGACAACAAGCCCCAGCGATAACGCTGTGAGGTGGATGAGATGTGTTCGCCAGGGCTGCCAGTCACAGAAACACAGAATCACAGAATTGAATAGGTTGGAAAAGACCTTTGAGATCATCGAATCCAACCTATGACATGACACGACACCACCTTGTCATCCAGACCGTGGCACTGAGTGTCACGTCCAGACTTTTCTTAAACACCTCCAGTGACAGTGACCCCACCACCTCCCTGGGCAGCCCCTTCCAGTGCCCAATCACCCTTTCTGTGAGGCTCTGCCTTGGGGGCAGGTGCTGCTACCAGGAGCCCCTCCAGTGCTGAGGTGCCCCCATCCTCCCTGGAGTGTGTGGGTGCAAGCCCCCATCTCCTCAGCACTACACCCCACATCACTGCTGTTTGGGTCATGGAAACCGCTGTTCTTATCATGGAGCCCGCCACTGTGCTGCCCAGGTGAGCAGTGCTGGGTCCCCAGGTTCCCACTGTGAGGAGGCAGAGCTCAGTTCTCCTCAGAGCAACCCCGAATTCACACTGCAGTGCCCTGGGACCAGCTGGGGACTGGCTCCTCTTGGACACCCCAGCTGGGACCCTGTGGACATAGCAATGTCCAGTACTTGCTGTGGGCAGTGTGGGGATGGGCGGTGTGAGGATGGAGAGGAAGGCTCCACCAGCCACCCTCCTTTGGCCAGACAGCAACCAGAGCCATGTGGGCCAAGCTTTGCTGCTCCACGGGCCATGCATCCCTCGGGAGAGTCAGGAGAGCAGCACCAGCACCAGGGAGGGGTTGGCTCTCCACTCACGTGGCAAAGGCAGTGAGGGTAGCAAAGGAAAAACCAAGGCCAAGCTTTCTGCTGGTACGATGCAGACAGCTCTGGTGATTTTCAATAAACCATTTTAATCTATGTCCTTAGAAAATCTGGCATTAATTTCTTTCCCCATCCCCAAATGAAGAAATTCTCTTGCTTAGTCCTTGGCTACTCCTTTCAAAAGCCAGGTAATGGGAAAAACAGATAGATATGCTGAGACTTTGAGGAGGTCATAGAATAGAATCATAAAAACTCCTGAGTTGGAAGGGACCCACAAGGATCATTGAGTCCAACTCCTTGAGATGACATACACTAACTCATTCTGTGTCTACTATTTGCTGTAGAGAAACATCTTTTATTCCCTCAATACAAGCAATGTGCTTTGTTGCTGGACTGTAGCACGATGCAATTTACACCTAACTGTCCAAAATACAATTGCCTTTATCGAGCTGAATGCTCTGGGTATGAACCACTTCTAGTCCCTTGTATTAAATGTGATAAAGTAAGGTCACTCCTCAGACAGCCTGAGCAGCGTCTGCCACTGCACCTTCGGGATTTCTGTCACTTACGCAGGGGAACAGGAGAGGTCCTCACGGAGCAGACTCTCATAAAAATAATTTACAGCTACATTCACCTTGCCCAGAACGGCAGAGCCGTCCCGTCTTTCAGCACAGCCTACATGTGTTTCAGGCTCTCTTTAACCACCCTCTTGTGGTACCGCTGCAGAACAACATCTTTCTTTAACAGGCTAAAATAAATCCAGTTCTGCTTCACTGTGCTAGGATTAAGAGAGACAAAACTTTGCTTTTGGAGGGCATTGTTTGATACCCTCCTTTTTTTTTTCAATCAAATGAGCTCCAAACACATCATGTTTGCTCCAAATATGCTGAGGGCCCAAAATAGGGACTACTGAAAATCCTTAGAAGTTTATACTTGCATTTTTAGTTGTCTGTAAAAGAAAAAAAAATTCCAAGATTTGATGGTAATGGAATTTCTGCTGCATAAAACAAACCCCCACAACAATACTGATTCAATGGAAAGTATTAAAGGGCTTTGAAGATACAAACCCAAAGATACATTTCATAAACATATTGTGTATTTGATAGGTAACATCTTTATTATGCATCTTTATGCAGTGAGCTGATTCAATTCTCGCTTAACTATTTTGTTTTCTTGAAGCAAAGATGATTGTATCAGGGGTGGATGGCTCGATTCCTAGGCCTAAATGGAAGTTTTTCAGTAGAGAAACATAGAAATTCAACCAAGAAAAATGCTGCACTCAGAGTGAGTTTCAGTACTGAGCAATATGATGATCGAACAAGCCACATTAGGTGGTAAAATACACCAGATCTGCTCTTAGTAACCAGAATGACCACAGGCCTTATCAGCTTGGGTCCATACTTGAGGTACGTATCAATAAATAGGTAAAACCCATTCCTTCACAGATAAGTTCAGCAGTCTGAGATGCCACAAGTTGTTAATATGGAGGGTTAAAAGTACTTTCTAAAATCAAAAGAGCAACCCAGAAATTCCTCATCTCCTACCACTCCTGACTCTGCAATTTACCTGATTCAGGCTTTTTTCTGTTCTGCAGTGACTCAGGCAATAACCCAACTGCCCTGGGTGACTCCTGAGATCACTCAGGCAGTAGCTGCCTGGTATTACACTGGTGAGTCCGTGTTTTGTGTTCCCAGCAGCCCTCTTCCCATTTATAAAATGGGGATAATGCTCTAGTGAAGTCTGTATTACCAGACCAGCAGAGGAAACATCAGATGGCAGCAAAACAGATGTGTGAGATTGTAAGGTGGCACCAGGATTTCATTCTCTGCTCCTGGCTGGATCGAGCTTCATCCCTGGTATTGTACCTGAGCTGTACCTCACAGCACATGTGCATTTTGATGTCTATAAATACCTGTGTTTCTGTATGCAGCCTCACAGTGCACAAATGAGGAGGGGGATATATTTCATGACCAGGAAATATCTTTGTGTTAACACGATTTCAGTTGCAAGATACCAGTGGAAAAAGAAAGGGGTGTGACCCCAACAGATGCCAGCTGGGAACTTCCACCTTGCCCACGGGCACAAGCAGTCCAAGCCCCTCCAGCTGGAGACAGGGCACAGGGAGAACAGTGTGTCCTCACCTGCAGCCCTGGTTCTCCTCAGCTAGCAAAAATGTGGAGTTTGTTATACAGGTTTCCATGGCTAATTCACTGAAGCCTTCAGTTTTAGTATGACTAAAGGATTTTTTTGCATTATAGCAGCACTGGGCAATGCTCAGTTGCCCCAGTCAGGGCACCAAGCACGGTGCAATCACAGAGTAAGAGGCAGACTGTGTCCCAAAGAGCTTCATGTAAGGAATGGCCAGGATTGGGTTTTTTCATGTGCAGGAAGGATCTGATGGGACGGGGACATCAGCAGGGCAGGAGGCAGTCCCACCACTTGTTTGCATGCACTTCTCAACCAGCTAAGTTTGAGGCCGGCCTCCATCCAGAGTTAAGGCAGAGTCACACTCCACGGGCAATTGAGACCATTTCAGCTGGGATCCTGCTCCAAATCACCTTCTGAAGATAAGCACGGGTATACCCCAGACCTGGCAGGTGGAGTCCAAAGAAGAAAGTTGGTTTATCCAGGTGGGACTTAACCAAGCCACCGTGGGAATAACAAAACCCCGTGTAACTGGAATCTTTGGTCTCTGAACCACAGCTCACTCTTCTTGCTTGCCAGAAACCAAGCAGTGAGCCAAGCAGCTCCTCTAAGTGCAACCCCACTGCTCTGTTACCTTGGTCCATGCCCCAGTGCCTTTCAGCAGAGCCACCTGCACGTGTGAAGCCGTAGAGTTCAGATCAGCAAGAACCACACTGAACATCTCCTCAGCGAGGCACAGCCACAGCAAATGAAAATACTTGCAGTAAAATCTTCCCTAACCTCCATCTGCCTATCTTCCAGTCTAGCAAGGACTACAGTTTTCATGAGCTCCTACAGGCAAAGGTAAAAAGGAACAACAATGTAAGATGTGTATGACTTTAGGGAAAAAAAATCTGCAGTGTTTATTGCTGCCTATAATAGATTTAGCTGTCATAGGCCATGAAAGAGGACAGGACTGGCAAAGAGAGCAGCAGTAAGGTATGAAAAGCAGAAAACTAAGCTAGAGCTAGGTCTTAGTAAGGAAAACCAAAGAACAAAATATAGGAAGTTAAAAAAGGAAGGACTAAGCATGGCATAAAATGAACAATGTATTGTGAGACAAATGTTAGGACTGTTTTCAAAGATTCCTTTCCTATACACTGTAGTTGGCATCTCAGCTGGTGACAGGAAGCTGCTAAGTGGGAAATTAGTTGGAATTGGGTAAGGTGGGACTTTAAAACCTAAAGCAAAGTCCTGGGTGCTGTAAGCGCACTGAGGGTTTTCTGTGATCAAAATCTCACACAACCTACAGAATTAATACCCTTATGACTCATTTCATTCCCACAGATGGTATCTGGCACGGTCTTTAAATGAAATTCATTTCTTAACCACAAGTGAATTCAAAAATAGAAGATTTAAGACTAATGTCCTGAATGGAAAACCCTTCAAAAAAGATCAAATTGTCTATACCTGCAAGCTAACATCCCTGTATCAAACTTCTGAAAAGCAGTGAATGCACCTGAAGAAGTTTAAAAGCATTAAAAATCTTGTTTCATCTCTTACTGTACCTTTCAGGCATATTCCTCTGAGCATCACCAGTACAAGAAGACTTGACACATGGATCTTCAAAGGTTTGGAGCACTTAAATTGGATTGAATTCAAAGGGACTGAAATGCCTCAATGCTTTCTGGGACTCTGGGAGTGAGGGCTCATTGGCTTAATTGGGAATTAAGGACCATCGGCAGGAGTTTGCTCAGCACCTGGGAGGACAAGGATCATCGTCTGGACAATCAAGACCACGTTTCTTCCCCCTGAAGACGCTGCCAGAGCTGTCAGGCTCCTCTAACAAGGATGAGATGAGCCTGGAAGATGATGCTTTCAATCAGACCCTGTCTCGTGGGGCCTCTCACACTTGCTCCAGTAGTTACATCCTTCTGTGGCCATCCAGACCTGCCTTCCTTCAGTAACTTAGGCTTTTAACGATGTGCATCCAGAAGACCAAGGATATGGTCTAATTAGAATCTAATCCAAGTAGGGCGTTACTATATTTTATAGAATCTGGACAAGCCAAGGATCTGGTCTCCTTTTTGTTCCTTTTTCCCTGATTGCTCTAATGATTTCAATAAGATGGCTTACAAAAGCTTGTAGTTTCCTTTGCATTTTTAACAGCTATTCCTTCTGAACAAAACCCCACTGGTGGGAAAAAGGACTTCCTCCCCATAGCAATGATGGGGTACTGCACACAAAGAAGCACCTAGCAGTTTAGTTCACATTTTTTAATAACATGGCACAATTTACATTACACAAGTCTTCGCTGAGGAGGAAACATGCTGAAGATTGAGAGCCGCTTCGCTTTTCTGTTCACATAGGATCTAGAAAGGACTTTATTACATACAGGATAAACAGCAAAAAGGTTTGTATATAACAATCTCTTTACAATACTGAAAGCTACCACTACGGTTCCAGTGTACATATTCCTCAGGGTTGGGATTTTTTTGTATTTTTCCTTTTGTTCGTTAAAAAAAAAAAAAAGAAAAAAAAAAAAAAAAAAAAAAAAAAACCACCGCACAACATCTGGAGTTCACAAAATCTGAAGCTCACAACTAAACCTTCAGTTGACTACTAAAATAGATCTCTGATCATTAGAAACAACTGTCTGTAGTTAACTTTTTTCTTTTTTTTTCTTTTTTTTTGCCAAAACAGGGTAACAACTTCAGATAGCACTTTAATACACTAGAAGACCAATGGAACTAATTTTATTTCATACATATATTTTACAGTCCAGTAGACAAGATATTGAATTCTCTCTGATAAAGTCATATTCTCTCCAAATATTTAAACAAGAAACTTAACGCATTATAAAAAAGTGTGTTATGAAAAGACAGATTTCAGAAGTTTGATGCATATTTTTAAAAAGGACCAGGTTCTTCATGTTATTTCATGTCTTCTATGATTAGGGAACAACAAGGCTGACCTGTTAACTATTCACAGACTTTATTACCAACTGAAATACAGTAAATAGCATTATGAAATCTGCAACGGAGTTCATTAATTAAACTACTGATCCACAGTGAAAATATATCCATCATTTAGAAAAGTATTCGCTTTCTTGTAGGATTTGTTTCAATGTAGCTAAAAATCACTTAACACAAAAAAAATGTGTGTACAGATAAAAATGACACACTGGCAATAAAACCAGACATGAATGGCTATAAGCAGATGTTCTTCCCAAAGTACATTTGACATGTTAAGTGACAAACATTCTGGAAAATATCCAGCATTTGATTATTACCATTTAACCCAGATTAATATGACTGAAACCCAATCTGCCGTGACTCCACATCAGTGACTACAGAGCACTAACTCTGACACCATCCAAGGGACACACGAGCTCCAGTGACCTCAGCAGCCTGATGCAGGGCTTCACACAGAGAACTACACCTCTGAAGGGCTGTTTCTTCATCAAAACAAGAGAAATAGGCTTCCATTATAAATGAGCTTGTTCAGGGAAAATATGACTTTAATTATGTTGTGTGTTGAAAAGGCTCCTTTGAGTTATAAAGGCTTTTGTGAAAAGCCTTAAAATTCATTGCATAGTTGAAGGGGTTTAGCTGTCTATAACAATATAAGTAACACAGCATAAGCAGACTGTGTTGATCAATATTAAGTTTGCAAATAGCACAGTTTAAGAAGTATTAATGTATTATGTTACTTAATTTTATCTATTTACATTTGTACAAAGTAAAGCTTTCATCTTACCCTTTTTGCATATATGAACCATTAATCCATGAAGCAATCTTTTTACATAAATATCTACAATTGACTTCACTTCTGGTTTGAAAGAGCTTTGTAAGGTTGACATTGGTGGTGGCTTGTTTCTAGTCAAATCACTCAGATTGATGTCTTGTTCTTCAGTTCAAATTTTGAAATTTTTAAACTAGAAATAAAATAGAGAAGGAGACACGAGGAACATATGGACTTGGCTAAAAGATCTGGAAAATTTCAACATATAATATACAAAAAAAATCATTTCAAAATCTTTGCACTCAGGTCTATACATATTGTACAGTGGGTCACATCCCCAGTCTGTATCAATGACTAGTAAGAAGGTCTTTATATTATGTTCATTTACAAGGTCTTTGTCCCTCTTGCTCTGGTTTTCATTGAGTCTCACTCTGCTTATCGAGCTTCGATGTCCTTGAGGGTGTGAGAGGGAGGCCTCTCTCTCATCTCTGTGGACAGAGGAGTAGTCCTTCTGGGAGAGCCGGGCCGAGGGCCCAGCGTAGAGATAAGAGGTGGAGGGGCACTGAGAGCTGCTGTGGGGGGAGTTTTATTGAGGAGGCCGTTCTGGTGTCCCGTGGGGGGACTGACGCGGGGGTAGTGCATGCTGGGCAGTCCTGGCGTGAGGAGGCCGGGGTGGGGCAGGTGCCCGTCCAGGGCGGCGGGGTGCACCGAGTGCAGGCGCGCGTGCTCGTAGTCCTCGCGGAGCATGTGCAGCCGCTCCCGCTCGTCCAGGTGGGTGCCCCTCTCGTGCTCCCGGCGCGGGTCCACGGACAGAGGGTGGTGGTGGTGGTGGTGGTGGTTGTAGTCGTGAGGTTCCCGATCCCTGAACGACCTGTCTGCTTCATACAACCTTGGTGTAGAGAGGCGATGGAGGGGGTCATTTCTTAGCAAAAAGTCTCTGCCCAGGGGGTCTCTCCGATGAATATCCAGCTCTCTGTAGGGATCTCTCAAGGGGTCTCTCATTGGATCCCAGTGGAAAGAAGGATAGGGGAAACGTTCTCCACCAGGAATTGGGCTAATTCCCATAAAAGGGGTCATCATGCGAGTCCTATCCAGGCCACTGATGCTGTTCATGTGATGTATACCAGTCACACCTACAGTCATGGGCATAGACACTAAAGGACTTGGATGGACGTTGGATGTGGATATAGGTGGTGGCTGATCAGATGACCTATGAGTCTGAGGTCCCTCAGGTTGAACATCATGGTCTTCCTTTCGCTCTTCCTTCACCTTGACTTCGTTGCTTTTCTTCGGGTTATCGTACGCCGGCTCGTTCTTCCTGTCGGCCTCGCGGTTGGAAGTGCTGTTAGGCCTGGTGCTCTCCACAACGGGAGGCCTGGCATAGGGGGAAGGAACCCTGGGCATTTGCTTAGACTCTTCCACCACTCGGCTTTCATGGCTCAGGCCTTCTTTCTCCGAAACGTAGTTGTCCTTCACCTTGTGCTCTTCAACATTAATTTCCTTCCGAGATTCGGAGTGATCCCTCTCTCGTTCTTTGGGTTTCTCTTTTTCTCGAACCTCGGGATTCAGATGGCTCCTGATCTGCTCACTTGAGCTGCGGTTATGTCCGAGGGAGTTTACTGGATGGATAGGTGCTGGCGAAGGATGGCTGGAGTGTCTTTTCTCAATGCTCTCCCTACAAAAAAGAGAAGTGTGAAATGAAGGCATGAGAAGCTCTGCAAAGAAAACAAAGCATCAGAGTGCCTGGCTTCCTACTCGTGGCTTTGCAGAGAGCTGGTGACATGCACCAAGAAATGTGCTGTGCCTCTGGCACACCAAAAATTCCAGAAGAACATCCCATCTCTAAACTTGACCTATTCTGCTCTCTCGTCCCAGCAGCAGCAGATCTCCAAAGCTGCTCTGTGAAGAATCTGATTGCGATCTCAAACACTGAGGTCCACAGAAGGCTCCACATGGAATCTAGCTCTAGGACATGTATTTCTAAGACAGCAGCCTTAAATGTTTGCAAAGAAGAGAGAGAAAAGTAAAAACATACTCATTTCATCCAAGAAGTGAGGCAATTAAATCCGAATTACATGGTTAATAGTATTCTATCTACTTCTTCTATTTAAGAATACATTTGGGAAAATAAATTACTATTTTTTCAAATGACTTTTAAAAACATTTCCAGACCTATGTACACTACTAATTTCTCTCCTCTATTCTCTTCAAATGTCTAGCTTTTCAATTTACTTCTCGCAGTCCAATTTACTTCTTCGAACTGAGACCAAAGCCTTGCAAGAAGCCAGTACTGATGGTGCCAAGCCACCTCTCTGACAGGAAGGCACTTCCCTAAAGTGTGCAGTGACCCTCAGTGCAAGTGTTTAACAGAGCTGCCCATCACACAGATTATGTGCCGACCTCCTCAGCAGAGATCAGTCTGCTCTGTCCGTCCATCCTTGCTCTGAAAACATCATCCCTGGAGCCAGCTGCTCCTCAAATGACCAACCCTTCCCATTTCTAGACTAAAACAAGCAGAGCAGGGACAGGGCCAATGCTAAGAAATCAGAAAATACTGTGAATTAATTCCATCTTTCAAGCCTAGTTATGGTGCACAGAAGATTAGGGACTTATTGTCTGGCAGTGAACAAAAATCTAAATATGGAAATGGGTTCCATACCAATTATTTTCAGGAAGTAGTGTTGACCAGGAGTTGTTAGGGGCAACGCTAAGTGAAAAAGCTTTCCCATTTAAAACTAATCAAATTCACAAGGTGAATCTAATCCCTCAGTTCCAATGATTTTAACCTCTTAGTAATTTCAACAGGCATTTTCTGTAATTAAGGAAAAATATATGTGCAACCAAAATAACAAATTCCTTTGCCAGTACCATCGTATTCAATGACAGTGTTGGTAACATCTCAAGAGAATCCTGATTATCCAGCTCATTTAAATGAACTGCATGTACTCCAGTGGACAGAGAAGGAATAACTTTTTAATCCTCAAATTTGTCAAGAGCTCCTTAGGTTGATAACATGAGAACAGCTCTAAGCCACTGCCTCCACAAAGGAGAAATTTAAGATCACCTTATCCAATGAACTTATTACTAAGTAAGAGAAGTTCTAAGGCTGTGTGCTACACCGAAAAATACTGAATTTCTTATGCTGAGGAGTGTGCCTCATTTATATTGATTAAAAGATCAATAGATTCTTGGTTGGTTCGGTTTAATGTTCTAGTATTACAGACCCTTAAATGCCACTATTATTATACTGGAAGTGTTCAGTGACATCTTTCAAACAAAATACCGCTGAGAAGGAACAAATCCTGCTTTTCACATTTGCTATTTTTACTGATTTTTTTCCTAATGTTGGGCTGGAATAAGGGAGTCCTTAAAAAAACCCCTCCACAGCTGCAATCAATCCCAGAACCACAGAATACCCTGGGGTGGAAGGGGCATGCAATGTTCCAGGAGCACTCAGGGCTCTGCAGTGTCACTCCCAGCCAGGAAAGGCTCACTGCTGCAGTTTTGTACTATCCAGGCTGTCTCGAGGGATTCGCCTCTCTCAGCCTGCCTGGGAGGGGCTGTGGTGCACAGGCCATACAGCTGATCCACGAGGAGCCACCGGGGATCTCCACCCCATCCAACACCGACCTTAGGTGGGGAGGGCCAAGCTCAGAGGGGCTTCTGAGGGACCTTTCCACTGCAGGCAGGAGTTGAGATCAATGCTTTTGGCTACCTGGCCCATTTTGGGCTCACAAAGTTCTACCCTTGATGACCAGATGATCTTGGGATGAAATCAAATCCCTGTGTGTGATTCCCAGCTCTTCCTGCTTGAGCAAATTAATAATAGGTAACAAAGCCTGGGACCTCAACTAGAAAGCTTTGTGCTCACCCTGCTGGGTGCCACTGAATGTCAAGGAAGAGGTAGGAGAGGCTCTCAGCTCCTCCAGACATTCTCTCCACAGGGAGCACAGCTCTGGGATGGATTCTCAGCCTCTCCTCAAACAGGCCAGGTGTGGACATGCTGCAAAAATGCAATGACCCAGCCCACAGAGCCCGGCACACTCTGCTGCAGGGGTGAAACCAGGACTGCACTCACTGCAAGCTGGAATTGTGCACAAGTATGAGGGATGGATGATGCTTACTGCTAAGCTCTTGAATTATTGAAAATAATTATGTTCTGAGCTGTGATATGGAGTTCAGGCAATGCCAAAGCAGCTTGCAAGGAATGTTTTCGGTAAGGGATTTTCTTCAGCAGGAACATTTCATGAGAAAACAACAGAACAGCAACAAAAATAATCACATAATTCTACAGGCTACTCAGATCACAGTAACTAAAATGCTTTGCCATTCAAGCCAGTAGAGTTACTCACATGCTTAAGCCTTTTGCAGGACAGAAATCCCAATTTGTAACAGCAATTTCTTTTGAAGCATTAACATCAGACATGAAAATAATGAAGCTATGCTACCAAACAGAAAATATTCCAAATGGAAAATGTAGGTGAGAAGTTCTGTAGTTCGCCTTTCTTATTTTATAACAACGTAGAAAAGCTCTTACATGTAGTTTTAGAATATCTAATGTGTTAGCATAACTTCTTTCAGAAAAGGCTACTGATGCGTATATTTGGGTTAGTGACAGAGAAGTCAGAAAAGCACATCTCCTAAATACTCTTTCAGGTTAAAATATTAGAAACAAATAGCCATTATGTAGTAAAGTAATGTGCAAACTCAACAGGAAAGCCATCAAGCCACAATTGAAAAAGCTGAAATCAGCCTCTCTACATTTTTCAAGGAAGGTATGACACTTGCTGAATGGCAAATTCTTATAAATTTGGTACTTCAATGTTAAGAGGAATTGTTACTGCGTTAACTGAATAATGGGAACAGTCCTGACAAAAAAAAAATATGACCAGGTTTTACTTTCCATTAACCCTTCCCAGCCTGGACATGGGAGCATGCCAGTCCATGTAAAACACTGAATAAAAGCTGTGCTGGAAGGTGTGTAACAGCAGTGCAAGTGTAGGGGCTTTTTTTGAGGGGAAATAAGGTGCTTTTCATGAACTGCATGCTCTGAAGCTTGCTGTGGTTTTGGCACATGACATTCCTGGTGCATTTTAGTGTTCTCACCTCACACCTTTATCACTGGTCCCTCTGGTCAGGCCATTTTTGAGCAGGGAGAAAACGTTACTTGTTTTGCAGACAAGGTCTGATTTACGAAGTTATTTAAGTATTTGAAGGTGCAGACAAGCATCTGATGGACTTCAGAAACCTTTTTTCCATCCTGTCAGGCACTATCTCCATGTTAACCCTTCAAGAGACCTATGAAAATGTGACCCACAGTGGGTGGGTCTGATTCTATTCCCACTTGACACTGCCTGAACTGTGCTCCAGCAAAGCTCCTTCAGGTGAAGTGTGAGGTGCAAGTGGGAAGAGAAACCTTGCAGAGGGAAACACCTGAGCTGGAAACCTGCCTCTTCCATGGTGCCACCCTGGGGACAGCTCCAGGTGTGCCTCTGGTGAAGCTCTGGGTTCACAACGTGCCAGGCTGGGGAGGGTTAAAAGCGGAACGGAGCCCCAAGCTTTGAACTAGACAATTCTTGGAAGTGTTCTTTCGTACCTTTCTTTGTCATCTTTACTAACAGATGAGTCTCGTTTATCTACATCTCTATCTCTGTCATGAGCTGCAGCAGATGAACTGCGCTCCAGCTCTCCTGGCTTCAGCCAGGGCGGAGGGGTCGGGAACGAAGGAGGAGTTCGGTGCAGTCGGTTCCAGGGCTCGTGAGGGTTGCTAAAGCTCTGCATACTGGGGCCATCCTTGTGGCCGAACATTGAGTTGGGTGCTGAAATGGTGAAGTGGAAAACAAAAAGGTTTAAGAAAAAGGTATGCTCTAGTGAAGGTACTTACCAAAACAACTTTTACAGCACTCAGAGTTAAAATGAATACATATTATTGGGAGCTGGAAAAGGAAAGGAAATTAACAGAGATTCATTAGAGGGTCTCATTCCTAAAAATGGGCAGGCATCTGACAGCTCTTTTAATTGGAAAGGGAAATGCTGTGGATAAAATTGACAAGGGATGAAGGAGTAAGATAAAAGTGACAATGATCCTTATTCCAAATATTTTGGAGACATCAGAAAATGACCATTATAGGGACTATAAATAATGGAAATTGCTGCGTTTGGTCCTGAACCAAAATAAAATAATATGTGACCAAAATCATGCCAGATTTGAAGTATGAAGAAAGAGAGTGACTTTTAAAAGGATGGTTTTCTGTGACTGGCCAAATTTAGAGAAATGTTGATGATCCTGGACTAGTAAATGCAGGTTAGTGATCTTTTCCAGGCACATGGCCTGAGTTACTGGTGAGACAGGGAAAAAAAATGTTTCCATCCACAGCTCCCTAGCTGCACACATTATTTACTTCTGAACATGCAACAAAACCATGGGAGATTTCACAAACACTCAAAAGCTCTATTTTTTTTAATGAACAATGTAATGGTGACACTTAGCTCTAGGTTGAACCCAAACTATTAAGTAATTAACAGAAAACGATTTACTGACGACTGAAAAAGGTCGCTTTCCAAATTCCCATCTCTTAGTGGTAGGTGATGAAATCAACCAGTAAAAAGGAGAGCAAACAGCCCCCTCAGTGCATCTGCTGAGCTGCAGAGCAGGGAGGGTCGTGGCCCCGGTACTCACTGACTGTGGGGTTCCCGAGCCCCCCGAAGGCGTTGCTGCCCACGGCGGTGAGGCCGCTGAACGACGCCGGCCGGTTGAAGGGCTCTGCAAACCAACACAAACAGCTGAAACTCCCTGATGCTGCCAGTTCTCCTACAGCACCCCTGGGGCACCCTACTGCATCCCAGCTGTGCCCAGCAGTGCTGGAACAGCGACCCCCCACAGCACAGCACAGCACAGCACAGAAGGGTTCTGAGGGGCTGCAACACAAAACACGTGGATTTGTTCCTGGCCATACCCATGGCATTGAATACCAGAAAAACTCCTTCTTAAAGAAAATCAAGATGTTAAAATACACATGGTACTTCAATTGAAACCTGCAAACACCTCCAGTTTTACTTTCTTTCATTTCCTTCCATGGTCTTCCTCAGGAAATGTCCCTTGCTAGTCAGACTATTATTAACTTTGGCAACTGTGCTCCAAACACCTTCAGGCCATGTCTCCTAAACCAGAGCCAGGGTATAAATAACATGTCCTGTTACACTGATAGTCACGCTGGCCTGAACATTCTGTGATTCCCTTGGTGTTTATTGCTAATACTACACAGAAAACTAGTATGGACTGAAAAATGCTGGAGCAATTTTTTTAGTTGATGCATACAGGCAACAGGAAATTCATATAAAGCAAATTCTCGCTTTATTTTGGAGCAGTCTAACAATTTTGATGAAGTCACTTCTAATAAATACCAGCACAGAGAAAAAGAAAAGCCAGCATTTTCCATAGGCAGCAAAGTGCAGAATGATAAACCTGCACTGTGTGTTTGCTGTACCGGTTTGGTGACCCTCCTAAATCCTTCTCCATGCAAAATAAAATAATGCCAACTTAGAGTCTTGGATGCTCCCATAAAGAGCAGATCACCTCATAACAACAGCAGCAAGGTAAAAAGGAAATAACAGCATCTGGTAACTTGGGTGGTTCTGGTTTTAAATGTGTATTCACTAATTTTCCATAACAGACACATGAGGCCAGATCATAAGATTTTAAAGTTATGTTTCCTATTCACTTTGATGGAAAAACACACATTTAACTAGGATTTAGGAAAAGAAACACCTCTGTGATCCAAAGCCTTGCCCTTACAGCATTTTTTTACTGGATTTAAGCATAACTCCAGTGAAACCCAGCCAGTCCTGTCACTCTGCTCCTCTAATGTCCAGCAATATTTCAAAACACACCATCAGTGACACTATTCTGTGTATTTAGAACTTCTACCTGGGTAAAGACTAAAATTAAACAGCTAAAACGTGCCATTTGTAAAGGTTAGTAAGCAGAACACTCAGTGTCTCCACACAGGAAATCTGTAATTTCTCAGTGGTCAGTGTCTCAGTTGTATTCCCCATGAGCTGAGAGAGGACGTACCTAGGTGAGCAGCTGGGTTGAGGAAGTTGCTGTGGTGGGGTGGTGGGCCAAAAGGGGTCCCGGCTGGATGCCCCCCACCTGCCAAAACAAAGCAAAAGGGGTCAATTCCCAGAAAAAGCTCAGAGAGGGACTCGCTGTGCTCTGGGCTGTCACTTCTTAAACAGCTCACGTGAGCTGACATTGCTGTGCCCTGCGTGGGGCTCTCAGGGTCCTATGCAAAGAGCAGCTGCTTTTCCAAACAGAAATACCCAGTTAGAGGATAAGGGATGCAGGGGAATGAATGTTTCAGGTCAGAAACAAAAAGGAAATGCATGTGAAATACAGCTTATTTCCAACATCTCATCTCCATGATCATCAGACATCACTCTGGGAGGAAATGTCCCTTCATTTACTACCTGTGCAGCGTTTCAGCAGGTTGGGCTTTTATAAAAGCATACAGAATCATTTTAAATATTTATCAAATAGACTAATAGCCCCTGGCATGTCTTGCAGAGAGTTCATAAGCCAAAGCATATGGGAAATTCATGGCTAGGATTAGCATTTTAATGAGCAAGGAGCAAAAAGGGGATTTCACTTCTCAGTACTCACTGGCTGTGGAGAAGAGAGTCGAAGGCCGAGCCAGGTCATGGGGGTGGTGGATGGCTCCGAAAAGGCTGGGGCCTGGTGGCCTGCTCAGAAATTCTGGTTTCAGGCCAAAGTCCAGCTTGTGTGGATCAGACTGCATCTGTTTCTGAAATGGAAAACAGGACTTGGAAGAGACTCTCTGAAAAGGTAACAGCAAAAGGCACTTCCAGAATCATGTGGGTAGAGCAGCTCATTCATACTGATGTTTTAACAAGAAAATTGGTTTTTGGAACCCCAAGCACAGGTGCACAGCTGTTTTCCTGGAAGGGAGATCTAAGGCAAAGAGGGAAAAGCTCAGGCTCCTGCATATTTCCTGCAAATTTCACCAGTGTTTTCTCATATGCTCACATCCACCCCTCCAGGGTGTTCAACACAGAGCTGCCTTCAACAACAAACACAAAAATCTCTGAGGAGGCCTCACACACTTGCTGAGCTGTAAGGACAGGTCTGTCCCACAGTAATAAATGGGAATGTCAGCTTGGTCCTGGTCCCAGGTGGGCAGGAGTGTTAAAAGACCAGACATGGACACCAGAACCACTCATTTCCAAGGGAAAGCTGTCACCAAGAAATGCTGGATGCAGAGCATCCTCCAGAGCCTCTCTGAAGCTGCAGCAGGGGGCTAAAAGGAGCCAGAGTGCAGAGCAAGAGTGTTTGAGTCCCACTCTGACAGCTCCCACTCCAGATTCAAAGTGCTGCATGGCTTTATTTACATGTGTTAGAGTCAGCAGCCTCTCTTTTGTGAGGGGAATTTGCTGAGGCAGCTGTACTGTGAGTGAGAAGTAGATGAAGGATGGGCTCTTCTTTGTGCCACATCCTCATTTCAGTGGTGCCTACTTCAGGAGTTTCATAGAATGAAGGAAGAAAACCAAATTCCCAATTACCTGTGCTGCCAGAACTCCCTAAATGCAGACTGCTGATTAATTGTGCAGGGCAGCTGGAAGGATTTATAAATGGCTAACATGGAACCAGGAGATCTTAACAGTAATTCTGGAGCAGGCTATGCTTTATAAATCAGTATTTAAGACTGTGCCAGCCCCGAGTAGAGACTATTACAATGATATAAATATGCATATTAAAAAGTTATGATCAAATTAATGTGCATGCCTAGTAGCTGTTTTTCAAGTGCTAGAAACATGTCTGTGTAGTCATGAGAACAAAAAAAGAAAAAAATAAGGAAAACAAGAAATAAGAAAGAGAAACAAAGGCATTATCTGTGTCTGGAGATAATGGCCTGCAAGAATACTGAAATGGCAAAGGTGGCCAAGTTAAGGTCATGTCTTTTAAGAAAGTAACACTGAAGTGCTTTAATAGTTAAAAGGAGTTCAGAAAATACAAATGCCTCAGTTGAAGCCTGTGTGCCAGATTTTTATGCTGTGAACTCTTTTTATTCTTTTTTAACAACCAAGTTATAAACCCCTGACAGGCATTACTCAGTATAGCAAAAGCTGGCTGAAGCTTTAATTGCAGCCATATGAATGGTGCTGCTCTAAATAATGAACAAATCCCTGTCTGAAGAGGAACAGGAGTACCACGGATGTTTTAAAAGATTTCTGAATGTGTTGGTTTACCTTAAAATAGTACCAGAGAAATGGTCAGATTTCTTTTATCCCCAGCTGCTGTACAGGAGAGCACCCCCTCGATACCAATCCTTCCTAATGGATTTCCAGAAAATGTGTAACACCTTAACGTGGTGCCCACGAAAATCAATGTAAATGTCTGCACTGCTGTCAGATCAGGCTGGAAGGCCTTTCCTAAAGGAGAGAGGCCCAATTATGGAGCATAAATCCTCTCCTGAGCAGTGGTCAGTGTAAGGAGGGTGTAAATGTGCTCTGTGCCCTGAGCTGCTGTGCAGCCCTGTGGGATTCCCGGGGCGTGCAAAGGTTACCCAGGTCTTGCTGCAGAGGCACAGGCAGTCAAACAGCATCCACAGCTGCATGCAATTGTTCCTGAGGTCAGGAAGGTTGTGTTTTAAAGTTTCCCATTGTGCCTGCTCCTTCAGTGCCTGGCCCTCTGCAAGCAATTACTAGGCCAGATCGTTACTGGCAGCAGGCTTGCGGCACCGCATGCAAACTGGAAATGAACCCCTTTGATTCCCTGCTCTGTGGTCAGGCTGCACCTTCACCTTGTGCAGAAGAAAAGGCACCTTCACAACCATGGGGCAGAAGGAGAAATTGTCCTGTGTGAGCCTTCAGGCAGATTCACCCTTTGTGGTCACATGAGGAGGGGGGACATGGGGACACCCCGACTCTCCTCACTGCCCAGACACACTTCTCACTCGTTCTTGAAAAGATCATCATGCACACCCTCAAAAACTCAAGCAACGTCCTCTCCTGTGCTTCTGGGCTTTATTCCTGCTTTTTTTTAACATGCAAGGTAGAAAAGAATGAGGTAAAAGAAGTGGCTGCATGAAAACGGTATTTACTGTGAGTTATAAATATACTGGTTTGACCTCTCTCTGAATATCAAATCAAGGAAGATTCAAAGGACATAGATAGCATGGGAATAATAATTTCATTTCAAGAAAATACCTTTTCAATAAAATAAAAAAAGGACATATAACTCTCTAGGTCTATAATCTTGTCTTTTTTGATAATGGGAAGATGAATGAAGATCACTAGCAGGGGAAACATAAGGAAGCAGAGAAGAGAGATATGTCTACTGCAGCAAATTAACCTGTCAACCTTGTTTAAAAGGGTTATTTTTAAACTCTATTAGCTGCAGGTTTTCATAGCTGTTCAACATCTTCATATTCTTATAGCACTACCCTACACAATGCAAGTGCATACACAGACTGCAGAGTGCTGTGGATTCCCTGGTAATTTGAGTTCCTAACACAAACTATTGACTCCCGAGGTATGGGCAGTGAAGAACAGCAACCATTCCTGACTTACTGAAAAACTTCAGGAGCAACACAAGATTTCTCAGTGATGAGTACAGGGAAAATACTACAAAGGGAAAGAAACCTTCCCAGAGCCCATGTGCAATGGAAATACAGTTACAGTAAGAATGGAAAACTGCTCGTGGCCTTCACCCTTGAAGTCTCTGAGCTTCAAAAATAATTAAGACAGGACTTCCATCCCTTAACCTTTGGTGCAGTGAGGCACATACATAACACAACATCCCCTGAGGGGCTGTGCCTGCCTGGGCAGCCCGGACACATCCAGGTGCCACCCTCCAGCCACGAGGGCTGTGAAGGAAGAGTGATGGGAGCCTGTGCAGCCACACTGGGTAAAGCATCCTAGGGACAGGACAAATCCTCTCCTGCCCCTGAACATTTATAAGAGGAATGGGATACACGTGCCCAGCTTCTCCAGACTTAAAAAAATTCCCACTTGATACATTTGTGTGCTCAGCCACAAATAAATAAATAAAAGCCACTTGTAGCTCACACCCATTTCACCCCTCCTAGCCACAAAGCTGTAGTTATTGCCCAGGATCTGCTGTCCTTGCTCCAGCACATCCCAGACACTCTGCTGGGACTCTGCCTTTAGCTTTTCATCCTTATACCAACTCTCAGAAATGAGGCTTCCGCTCAATGCTGTGTGTGTTACTTTACCAAGGCACTGGCCATGGCACAGAAGTGCCCAGGTGAGAGCCAAGCCTCCCCCTCAGAGCTCTGCTCTGTGCCCTTCACCCCCAGTCCAGACTGCCAAGCACTGACCTTGACTTTCTGTTGGTGGTGGTAGATCTGCCAGGCGATGTGAACGTGCATAGCACACCACTTGCCAGGTTTCTGGAAAAACAAAACATGCATCGGTAACTTTCAAAAACCTGTGATGCTTCGTCCTATTTCTAGAAGAAAATAGACCCTGAGCCCGGTCTGGTTTGGTCTGGGGGATCCCCACACCAAGACACCTGAAAGCAAAGGGTCTCCCTTCAGTGCCTTCCCTCTCCATCCTCCTGGAAAATCAGAAACGAAAAGACTTTGTCCCTCGCTAGGGAATTTATCCGGCTATCCATGAACGCTCCTGTTTGACACACGCCTGTGATCCTCTGATGCCACTGGCTGAGAGTGCAGCTTGTGCTGCTGACAGCTGTGAAGCTGTGCCCCAGTCAGCAGCTGCCCTGCACAGCTGGACTGTTCACAGCTGCACACTCAGGTCATTTCCACAAATGCTAGGATTGGCATTTCCACCAAAAGATGAAAATGGAAGTAGCTTAAAAGGTCACTCTGGTTTTCAAAATTCATCTGACTCCCTCATGTAATTGCTTGTCTGTCCCTCCAAGACTTCAGCTCATAAATATACTGAAAACATTGGAGGTCACTCAATTCTGTTTGGGGGTGTCTTTGCATCCTTCCTGTCACCCCAGAGTCACAGGGGGGAGAGAGGGAGGCAAGAACCAGAGTGCCTGTTAGGTCTGTCGTATGTTTCCAGCACAGCTGGAAACTTTGTCTGACAAATACTCATTTGAGGATATACTTTCTCCAGTTTTGTTTCTTAGGGGTCTGTAGTTACCTACACAAGTAATGACTCCTGCAGATTTTAAAATTATCCCAGAAACTCAAGAGTCTCCTTAAGCTACTTGTGAATTAAATCCTTCACAAACTATGGCCCATGGTCTGCCTTCTATTTCTAGGTATGTATCAATCAATAATTAAATTATAAAAACTAAACTGTCTCACAGAAATACTCCCCTAAGCTCAAGCCCTTTGCTAACTTGCAAAAACTGGCTGTGCTAGTGATTTAGTAAGATCATTATATTGAACTTTAGACCTTTTTCTTGAATATGCTGAAAAATTAACAAAAACCCCTTTTGGATGACTGTTAGACTGGATCTTTAGATCCTTATTTCTAAAATATTCTGTGTTTGAAGTGGATTGTCTGTCTACAGTGGACAGTGAGATACCTGGGTGGGATGTACCACACTGAATAACACTGAAAGCACACAGTGAAATAATACAGCAAACTCCTCCAGAGTGCAGTGAAACAACAGGGAATCACTGCCAGGATCTCTAGGATTTGCCTCAGGAAACCACGATGGATCATCAATATTTAACCTTGAGTATTCATGTGAGGGGTTGCATGAGAAGAGGAAAACTCCCAACTTTGAAACTCTGCCTTGTCCTTAAGCGATCAGGAGCTGCAGGAGTACCCATGCTCTCCCCAAAAGCAGGGCAGGACAGCCCAGGTGGCACTGGGCAGCTCTGATTTGGAATTATTCTGTGCTGCAACCCGGTGGGACTGAGCCAAGCCTGACAAACGGGAACACAGGAAGATTTCTTACCCTCAACATGGGCCTGAACGGATCTGTCAACTGTGAAGAAGAAATGACAGCTTGGTTACACACCTGTCACTCAAACAACTGCTCTAATTAACAAATCTGTATTGCTTCATTAAGAGATGAAATTAAAATGTTAGAATTTTACTTTCAAATGAAGCCCTTTCGGATAATAATTAGTCCTGAGCCTCCATATCCGTGCTGTCCCCTCCCCCTGGCTGTGGCCCCTGAGTGGTGACGAGCAGCTCCAGCAGGCTCACACAGAGCTCTGGCCTCTGGCAGCAGCAGCAATTTGTTGATTTAATGCCACAGAAATGGCTGGTTAACTGCACTGATGGAAGCACAGATCTGTCCTTTGGGCAAACTCCTGCTCTCATCTTTCAGAGCTCCTCAGCTCATGGCAGGGCTGGAGAAGGGACAGGGCTCGATGCCACGGATGGGCTGGGATGGCTGGAATGGGGTGTCAGCCATGCCCTGCACACCAGCAGTGTGCCCATCCACCAGCCATGGCATCAGCCTTGTGCCTCACTGCTGCCTGAGGTCTTCTGACATAAATGGGCTTTCCCTAAATTATTTTCACCCTGAAACAGATGTTGGTAAACAGGGCCCACATAAAAACCCAATTTTCTCATTTTTATTTTTGACGTGGCTTGTTGTGGTTTCTTTTTTTTTTTGGAGTAGATTATTTTCTTATTCCCCTTTTTTGCTCATATTTCATCAATAAATGCTGGGAAATAATTCAATTTATTGGGTACTGCTCATTTGTTTTGGATTTTCTGTTTTGAAATGCAATACTAAAGGAGATTTATAGGTGCAGAAGGTACTTAGCAGACGCAGTGATGGCACAATGCATCATCTTGAAATAATCGAAACTCACTCCCAGTTGAAAGGGAACATACAGCTAAATTACTTCCTGATGGGAGGTTCTGGTTATCTCTGCACTTAGATAAACAAACAGAAATGTGGCTCCTTTTGGTGTAAAGCTCAGCCTCAGCTCCAGTGCTGAGCAACCCAAAGCACTGGAACTTGGCACAATGCAAAGACAACAGCTCTGGAAGTTCAGCCATGCCCCAACCCGGAATTTTAGGGAGAGCTCCTCAGTGCTTTTGTCTGAGAGTTTTGCTAAAAATATTCCTGAGTGAAGCTCCTCATGGCAAACAATGGCCGTGAGTTCAGACACAACAACAACCCACGGGCAGAGAGACAAAGTGCTGAGGCAATAAATGCTGTTCACATCCGCTGGAACTCAGAAATCCAGAGGCACCAAGTGATCAATAAAGTGCATCCGTATTTCACTGGGGCAATCAATGCTACAGTAACCCAGGGAATAGCTGCCATTACCCACATTAAAAACAATTACAGAGTACAAACACAAATCTTGGGAGGTTTGTATGTTTTCTCCATTGAACTGGCCTTTTATGCCTTTACCCCTGGGCCTGGGGGGAGAGAGCTGCCAGCAAGGACAGGGCTCTGCCATTGCACAGGGGCTGTTTTACATGATCCCACAGAACTTCTGCAGCCCTCACTGATGGAACAGCTCAGACAGCTTTGGTTTTAGGGCTTTAATTTGGACATACTGAGGATGGCAGCTCTAGCATTCAAGGTTTTCAGGAGGAACAGATTTACATGGGAAAAAGAAAACAATTTTTACAGACCCGTGGATCTTTCTGTAGAAGGGTGTGTGGGACCGTTCCAGGTCTGGCTGCAACATCAATAGGATTGGAAGTCTGGAAATTCCACAAGGAAAGACAACACTAATGAGCTGCACAACAGTAACAATGCCTACAAGCAACAGAATGTCCAAATAATAGTTCTTTATCATTACATTGCCTAAGCAATGGAGACAAACTTTTTATAAAGGAAAGGAGAACCATTATAATCCACTCAGTAACGTGGGTATTATCATCTCCATACCCACACTTTGATTGGCCACCAACTTCCCATTACTTTAATCAAAACCACAGAGGGACCGGTGACTGTTTAAACTGGAAAATCTTCTGATGTGAAAAACCTGATTAGGAACACGTTTATGACACAGCACCAAAAGCAGCATTTGGAGGACCCAGCCCCTGCTCTGCTGATTATCACTGATGCACTCAGCACACAGAGCATCACTGCACAAGGACCTCAACTCCATCCACAGGGACATCAGGAAAAGTAACATCCAATTGGAAAAAATTAAAGCCTTTCCAATTATTTGAATGTAAATAGTCGGTTAATAAAATGAAGCTTTGTGGGGAAAAAAAACCCAAACAAAAAACCCCAACCCTGCCACATTTAGACAGAGCTTGTTCCTGTGTCAAAATGAAGAAAATAGAAATCAGCTCCAGCATAACTAACAATTAAGTAAGAGAGTTGTTAACAGTCTGATTACCATACAGACGAAGAATCCCACTAATGAACTGCAATTTACATATTCAGTCATTAGAGTGGATGGGCCAATTTAAGGAAGGTGTCTCCTCTGCAGAAATTCCAGTCCTGATTTCAGTCTTTCATTGCAAAGACTACAGACTGACTTCCTCCCACTGATAAATAAAGAGTGACTCCATGAAAACAAAAGAAAAAAAGCCCCGAACTCGCCACATTTCTCTCTCCCAGCTATCACCCATGAGGAGAGCCAAATCAGTGTTCTGCACTGTGCTGGAGCTGGGAGGTAATTATGGAAATGAGTAAACAATAATGAACACCATTTCTTAAAATCCTGATTATTACATGACCTTTCATTAATGCACACCATCTCAGAACTAATTATATTGCTTCTGAAGTTAACTGTGCCATTATATAAATAATTTAAAAAAAAATGTTTGTAGATGTATCTGAACCTAATGAGAAATAACTTCTCTTTGTAGTAAATTTGGAAAAAGGCAATTGTTCCCTGTGGAATTAAGCTGTGGGTGAGACCTCAGCTGCTCCAGGGTGTGAAGCATATGCTAACCCCACCCCTGCCCTGGCTCCCAGGCTGTATCTGAGCAGTAGCAGGTAATTCCTGCCTTACCTTGGGCTGGAAAGCTCCTTGCAGTGAGCCAAAGGGGCCGGTGGGAGGGATCATGGGAGGAATACCTGATACAGCTGGAGGATAGGAGTGAAACAGCTGCAACAGAAAGAGAACAACATCAGCACTGGGTCACCAGGAGCACAGGCAGCTGGGCAGGACACAGAGCATTCCTGCATAATAGTAGGAAAATGTTACATGGAGGAAACTGAGAAGCATTGAAGTGATCTCATTGCAACGATGTTAGTTAAAGCAGTCGATGGGATGTTCACAGATGTCATGAGGTTTAGAGCTTAAAAGCAGTTCCAAAATCAGACAGCCAGCAACCTGTCCCTGCCTTGGGCCAGCAGAGCGGGAGGGAGACGTTTTCTCCTCAATTATTAATTTTTAAATTGGAGAGAGGTTTTAAATGGTTTCAATCTGCGAGTCGTTTCAAGAGAAAAGGCAGAATCCTGATCTGAATGAGACTCAGAAATCTCCTGTTTAAGTGGGAAAAAAAACCCCTTACGAGTTCTAGGATATTGTATCATTAAAACTCCATTAGTACGTTGGGATTTTAATGGTATCTGTAGGAAATGAGGAAAATATGCACAATTCTTACTTCATTAGCCTGTCTGAGAGGATATCCTGCCACATCTAATATTAGCAGACAGACAATCTGATTTGTTAAAGATTAGTATTTAAACAAAATGTTAAGGCAGAACCTCCCAGAAATGTAGGGGACTTTTCTATAAAGAGAGACTGCTCAGCACAAAGATGTGCCCATCTCCCCTGACCTCCCTGACCCCAGTGCCCTGTCCTAAGAGAATTTGGGAAAAAACCACAAGAGGCTGCTCTGTGCTGATGCAGACAAACACAAGTGGATAAATTAAACTAATAAATTGTTCCCTGGGAGGGTGGGCAGGCCCTGGCACAGGGTGCCCAGAGCAGCTGTGGCTGCCCTTGGATCCCTGGCAGTGTCCAAGGCCAGGCTGGATGGGGCTGGGAGCAGCCTGGGATAGGGGAAGGTGTCCCTGCCCATGGCAGGGGTGGAAGAGATGGTTTTTAACATCCCACTCTGTGATTCCATGCTAAACCACGACATCCCAATCTGCCCTTGGCTCTGTGCACTGCCTGTGAACCTTTGGCTCTTGTTGAAACAGAAAACTCGCCCAATTCCATGAAAATGCTGCTATCACACACCAAATTCCTTCCTGGTAGGAGTCAGGGATTCAAAGCATCACACTCCAAACAAATCCATTCTGATCGTGAAACCTCTGGATCTAGGAGGGGATGGATCTCAGAGGGGATGGATCTCACAGGGGATGGATCTAGGAGGGGATGGCTGCCAGCTCCGCTGGAATTGCCACCCAAAAACCTAACAGGGGCTCTCTGGCTGAGACCAATTCCCCTCTGACCACGGCTGAGCAAAGTCAAACTACTGTGTGCTACTTTTAAGATCAAAATAAATGAGTTAATGGCCAATTGAACAGAAGCAGGACTGGGCAAAGTCAAAGACTGGACATGAAGGGTGGGAAAACACTGAGCAAATCCCATCCCAGAGTAAATCAGTACCACAAAGCTGTGATGGATTTGGTTATGCCAGGCATCCATGTGTGCTTTTCTTCATCATTTTTCCTTCCACTAGCTTATCTTGCAAGGTCATTTATCCATATTATATTTACTGAAAGCTGAGAAAACATTTCAGAGGTATCAGAAGCTTTTCTCAGTTAAAAAGCCTGGTATTGAGCCTCTGTTCATGTTGCTGCTGTTGTTTTTAATTCTATTTAATTTGGACCTGCTCCATCCAGTGGTGCAGAAAACATTTTGAGATTAGTTGATAGTGAACTGAAGGCATTTGAGAAACCATTAAGAGACATTTGTCCTCATTTACAATAACTTTTAATGAGTAAAATGTGCTTTAAATTCTCCAGTGTCTTCAGTCTTTAATTCTCTGTGTAATGGACTAATTCTAAGTGATGGGAAAAGATGTAATACTTTGTATTCTATCAGCTATGACTAACAATAAGGACTTCTTTCCTCAGAGTTTTATAACAACTGGTAAGTTAATTAAATGTGACCTTTCCTCAAGGTCAGAATTATTAATAAAATATAAACAGTGTATCTCCATGATTAATTTGTATCAGTTAAATTCCTCCAGCTTTCAGAATGCACCTCTTACAGTCAGTGCTTCTAGCTCTCCCTGGGGAACCATGCAGTGACCACGGCTTCCCTTGGCCAGCTGTATGTGATGCTGAGCTAGACCTGGCACCAGCTGTAGGTAAAAGCAAAGCCTCACTGTGCTAAGAGAGAAGTAACACTGATTTAAAACTCAACATTAGCTTCTATGTGAGCTGCACTCTGTGTTCCAAAGTAGATGGATCTTAAGTCTCAAACAGAACTTGTTCTACAAAGTTCACCTACACTTACTGCCAGCTTTTTTTAAGGTATCTGAGATCCAGGTGTGGATCTGCAGTGGAAGCTGCTGTCCCTAGGAACAGCTCTAGGAAGTGCCACAGTCTGACAGTATTTGTATTTCTCCTGGCCTGTGTGTGTGCCCCTAACCCTGTTCAGGGTCTGCTCTGTGCACCCACAGCTGCTCCAGGCAGCTCCTGTTCCCTGTGCCCTGACCAGTCCCAGGGGTGTGACCGTGGGGACACTGGGCTGGGCTGGGCTGGCTGGGGTCATGGACATCTGTTACCCCAGTGCAGACACCCCTGGGATCAGCTGCTGAGTGTCCCACAGTGACCACGGGGCAGCCCCTTCCCAAGGACAAACCTTTCCCCAGGAAGGCAGAGGGAGCAGACCCATGCCTCGGGCCCCAGCACAGCTCCCTGGCTAAGGGAGCACAGCACAGAGCTTTCCTGACCTTAAAGGGGCTGAGGCCGTGACCTCTGCAATCCAGGTAACTCCCAGATTTCTAAGAGATCATTTGACTGAATTTGAGCAGCAGGTACAGCTGGAGACTTCTGCAACACTTCCTATCTCACATTGCCACTTTCTGTGCTTGATTTGTCTAAAATCCATGTACTATCCCCCAATTCCGTGTTCCTGCTGGGATCCACAGGCCACGCTGATGACAATCTCTCTCCTGAACCCTTGTGAAGCTCAGCACATCAGAGTGCAATTTAACACTGGTGCAGGTGAGCAGCAGTGCCCTTTGGAGTGGTGGTGGGAACGTCTGCCCAGTGCTCCTGGAGCTCTGAGCCTGCAACACTCTCTGAGTCACAGCTGCTCAAATGAGGAGTCAGACATGGACAGGACTGCTCGGGTGCAGGACAGGCTGTGAGCAGGGGCTGTGTTTAATCCAGACACCATTGTCTTAACCAGTTTTTTTTGCCCAGTTCCACTTCTAAGCAAAACCAACACATAAAGCCAAATGCTCTGCAGATTTCTGAGTGCTGATGCAGTACTCCTTCTCTCATCAAAATATTGCTCTTGGATTAAGGAACTCTTGCCAGACACCTGCCTCTGCCAACAGGATGAAGAAAATACAACCCAGAGTTCAGCAGCAAATGAATCAGTGGATTCAAACCCTTAGGAGCAGAAGCTTTACTTTTAACTGGAATTTTAAAAATCAGTTCATCTCGATAAGTAACATTTTTGGTAGCTTAGGTAAACACATCTCGTGCACAGCTGGGTTCATGTTGCTGTCATCAAACAGAGCTTTCAAAACATAACAAGCCCAGTGGATCAGATGAGCCTTTGAAATCTGAATAAGAAGACAGGTTTTCAGATTTTATCAAACAAAATATGATAGATTGGGAGAACTATTAGATTATCTATCCCTGAAGGATTTGTATGATAGTTTGTCAGTTCATTTCAAGTTTCTTAGCAAAAATATCAGCCCAAGGGTTTGTGGCACAACTGAAACACCGTGATGGAATCACTGCTCTCTCCTGCTTCATGGAACAGTCAGCTCTTCTGTCTCATCTGTTCACATCAAACCTGGCTCCAAATGGTGTGTGAGCAAGAGATCTTTTGATTGGAAAAGCTGATACTGCATCTTTATCAGAAACAAGCACCATGAATGCAAGCCTTCAAAAGCCAAAGCAACCAAGGACGATAATGGTAAATCCTGGAGTGATGATTAGGGAGAGATTTGACACTGTGCCATTGATTGAGTGGTGATCCCAACCCACCACAGAAAAGCAGTGAAGTCAGTTGGAAACAGAGCAATAAAACTCACACTGTGACGGTAGAAGGGGTCAACTTTTGTAGGATATTTGTCAAACTGCAAAGGGATCAAAGCACAAACTAGTTACTTTATATTTCGTTGTGTAACTTCTGTTGGCAAAATAAAGGACAACTTCTCTATTATTTGGCAACCAACAGAGAAGAAAAAATATGCAGAAAATTAGTTTCCAATGAAACTGTTTGGGATTTTTCGTTCTTCAAAGTAAATCAAGGTCTTTTCGAGACACGACACAGGAGGAGGCCCCAGAGTGCACACTCCAAGCAGGACTGGCCAGAGCCTCGTCCCTCAGTCCTGTGCTGCCACCTGAACCTCTCACATTGTGACAGAGGGACAGCCCTGCCTCTCCTGCCCAGACACCCCTGGGCAGCACAGGAGCCCTTCCCCACAGCGTGGCAAATTCTCTGCAATACTTTGGTAATAAAGAATAGAGTTGTGCTCTACTTATCCTCACATTTCTGCCTGGGGTACGCACCATGGGCGGTGCTGGCGTCGGCATGATGGCAGTGGGAGGGATGGCGTGGGGGAAGGGCGTGAAGGTGTGCTGGTGGGTGTGTTGGTGTGTGTGCTGGTGCTGGTGCTGGTGCTGGTGGAACTCTGTCCTCAGGTAGGGCGGCGGGCCCAGCGAGGCCCCGCGGTCGGCGCTCTGCGAGGCCAGGAACCGCGTGTTCAGCTCCTGGCGCAGGAGGTCTTGTTCTGAAACACACAAGCACAGAACCACGGCATTAAGGGGCTTGGAAAAGACCCTTGAGATCACCGAGTCCAACCTATGAGCTGACACCACCTCGTCACCCAGACTGTGGCGCTGAGTGCCACATCCAGTCTGTTCCTAAACACCTCCAGGGACGGTGACTCCACCACCTCCCTGGGCAGCCCCTTCCAATGCCCAATCACCCTTTCTGTGAAGAATTTTTTCCCTAATGTCCAGCCTAAAGTTCCCCTGGTGCAGCTGAAGGCTGTGTCCTCTCCTCCTGTCCCTGTTCCCTGGGAGCAGAGCCCGACCCCCCCGGCTGCCCCCTCCCGTCAGGGAGTTGTGCAGAGCCACAAGGTCCCCCCTGAGCCTCCTTTTCTCCAGGCTGAGCCCCTTTCCCAGCTCCCTCAGCCGCTCCTCACAGGATTTGTGTTCCAGGCCCTTCACCAGCCTTGCTGCCCTTCTCTGGATGCATTCAGGCATCTCAACATCCTTCCTAAACTGGGCGGTCCAGAACTGGACACAGCACTCGAGGTGCAGCCTCACCAGTGATGAGTACAGGGGAAAACAAACAATAAAACAACCCCCTGAGCTCTGGGGCTTTTCCAGGCCTTGTGCCACTTCCTTTGCTTCTGTGGTAGCAACACTTCATTTAAAACTTCCTAGTGATAAATCCTGACACAGTATAGGGTAAGGAAGCTCCCTCAGGTCTTCCCTCAGATCCCAAAGGCCTGGGACATTACAAAGTCTGCATTTCCCCTCTCACCAAGCCTGTCTTCACATTCCTCTGAGCATTTATGGACAGGGACACAATCCTAAACAGGTGAGGGTGTACGAGCAAGCTGGAGTGAGCAAACAAGTGGCTGTTGCTCACATGAGAACCCTGGTGCATGGACACAAACACTGACAATCTTCCATTTTCTTCCCCTCAGTGACCTGGTGAGGCCCTGGCACAGGGTGCCCAGAGCAGCTGTGGCTGCCCCTGGATCCCTGGCAGTGCCCCAGGCCAGGCTGGACATTGGGGCTTGGAGCAGCCTGGGACAGTGGGAGGTGTCCCTGCCATGGCAGGGGTGGCACTGGGTGGGCTTTGAGGTCCCTTCCAACCCAAACCTTGTGAACACACCCAAGCTCAGCACTGCTGTGAGCACAGCCAGCACAGACCCTCCCTGCAGCCAGGGAAGCTCTGCTGGGCACAGACCACAAGGGCATGAAGACCTTGCTATGGGGGTCACAGATTCTGTGTGGGCACATCGTGAGCTCTGCTGGGTTTTTACTGTGGGTTGAACAAAACAAACCTGGGAAAAGCAGTCACTCCCAGGGCAGAGAGAATGTCCCTGCGTATGGCTAGGTGTTTTTTGGCTTTGCTGGCACTTTGTTCAGCAGTGAGCACAGCCTCTCCCCACCAACAGCCCTCACCAAAAGGCCCAAACCCCAGTTACTCTGACCAAACCCAGAGTTGAGCATCCCACACTGCCCAGGCGGTGCCAGCCCAGCACCCTCGTGGCTCTTACCTGAGTAAGTGCTACCAGCTGGGTGTCCTGGAACCTGCAGCGTCCCAGACGTCAGTGGGGGTGGAGGGGGCAGAGCCGTGGGAGGGGCAAACATATTGGGGTGGTGTGGGTGCGCGGGGGGCTGCAGGGCGGGCGGGAAGCTGTGCAGGGGGCTGTGGCTGGCCAGGGACAGCGGGAACGGCGACGCCGACGGGTGGTGCGAGATGTGCGGGGGAGGCGCCTGGGTCTTGGCCGGGGTGCTGCTCCTGCTGCTGCTGTTAACGAGAGGAGAAGCCATCAGGGGTCGTAGGGAGAGAGAAAAGCTCCAGCACACACAAACACACACACACAACCCCAGCAGCCCCTCACATCAAACACAGCGTGGGTGTAACTCGTGTTACAAATCCGAGTTACTGTTTCCAGTCCTACCACTGGGATACCCCTTTCCCCAACCACCTGCTGCACCTGCTCTGCTATCCTTGACTTCCTGTGCTCCCTGCACACCTGAGCTGCACCTCCTCTGCTATCCCTGACTTCCTGTGCTCCCTGCACACCTGAGCTGCACCTCCTCTGCTATCCCTGACTTCCTGTGCTCCCTGCACACCTGAGCTGCACCTCCTCTGCTATCCCTGACTTCCTGTGCTCCCTGCACACCTGAGCTGCACCTCCTCTGCTATCCCTGACTTCCTGTGCTCNGTAAGGAAGCTCCCTCAGGTCTTCCCTCAGATCCCAAAGGCCTGGGACATTACAAAGTCTGCATTTCCCCTCTCACCAAGCCTGTCTTCACATTCCTCTGAGCATTTATGGACAGGGACACAATCCTAAACAGGTGAGGGTGTACGAGCAAGCTGGAGTGAGCAAACAAGTGGCTGTTGCTCACATGAGAACCCTGGTGCATGGACACAAACACTGACAATCTTCCATTTTCTTCCCCTCAGTGACCTGGTGAGGCCCTGGCACAGGGTGCCCAGAGCAGCTGTGGCTGCCCCTGGATCCCTGGCAGTGCCCCAGGCCAGGCTGGACATTGGGGCTTGGAGCAGCCTGGGACAGTGGGAGGTGTCCCTGCCATGGCAGGGGTGGCACTGGGTGGGCTTTGAGGTCCCTTCCAACCCAAACCTTGTGAACACACCCAAGCTCAGCACTGCTGTGAGCACAGCCAGCACAGACCCTCCCTGCAGCCAGGGAAGCTCTGCTGGGCACAGACCACAAGGGCATGAAGACCTTGCTATGGGGGTCACAGATTCTGTGTGGGCACATCGTGAGCTCTGCTGGGTTTTTACTGTGGGTTGAACAAAACAAACCTGGGAAAAGCAGTCACTCCCAGGGCAGAGAGAATGTCCCTGCGTATGGCTAGGTGTTTTTTGGCTTTGCTGGCACTTTGTTCAGCAGTGAGCACAGCCTCTCCCCACCAACAGCCCTCACCAAAAGGCCCAAACCCCAGTTACTCTGACCAAACCCAGAGTTGAGCATCCCACACTGCCCAGGCGGTGCCAGCCCAGCACCCTCGTGGCTCTTACCTGAGTAAGTGCTACCAGCTGGGTGTCCTGGAACCTGCAGCGTCCCAGACGTCAGTGGGGGTGGAGGGGGCAGAGCCGTGGGAGGGGCAAACATATTGGGGTGGTGTGGGTGCGCGGGGGGCTGCAGGGCGGGCGGGAAGCTGTGCAGGGGGCTGTGGCTGGCCAGGGACAGCGGNACCTGAGCTGTGTTCTCCCTTGCTGCAAGAGGTTGGTATTGTCCCACAACAGCACAGGGGTGACACACAAAGGAGTAATCAGCCCTGTGCATTCATTACTTAATTATCAGGTCCTTTCTACATGACTGCTCCTGGTTCATGTTTTCAGGCAAATGAAGCTCAAAATCACTGCATTAATAAAAGTTTAATTCTTTTTTTTTTTTTGTTATGAATTACTGAGATGAAAGACTGCAGAAAATGTGAAATGAAGTTGAGAAAGCAACAGATTTGTGCTTATTGTACAGGTAATGCCCCTCTCTACCCTCACAATAAAATGAGATAAGACGAGTCAGCAAAATAAGTATTTGTGATTACACTGGTGGCAATTTTTCAGGTTTCATTTCCTACTAATGAGTATTTAAAATACATTCATGGAAGGCTTAATTCTCCTTGTCTCTATTTCAAGTAATGACATGCTTCTATTGCAGTGACTTTTAAAGACAAGCAATACCAGCTTGGTTAAAAATAAATCCAGGTCTTAAACACCTTCCAGTCTTTAGTCAAACCATGAAGCAACCACAGTGCTGCTTCCCCAGGTCTTGAAGGTCACATCTGCCTGCTGGGAGCTCAGACTTGGAGAATGGCAACCCAGCTTAGAGCAGGGAAAGCCTGAAGTCCCTGACTCAGAGGGACATCACGGGTTCCTGGGCACATGGTGTTTAACCTCACTGCTCATCTTCGTTATCCCCATATAAAAGGTGAGGCTGATCTCACCGTGGCCAGGTGAGAGAAAAACACTGAGGCCTGCAAGGTGTCAGCAGAGCAGGAAAACATGGAGCTGTGAGGTGCCTGGTGTGCGACCGCTGGTGCTGGGCTGTCACCAGCTGGACCTTGCTCGAGGGGCTCCTTGCCCTGGGCCATGGCAGTGCTTGGAGAAATCAGGTATTTACAGGGATGGGAGAGCAAAACAGTCAGCCTTCAGAGAGCAGCCCAGCCTGCAGGAACTGGGCTTTTCTTCCCCTGATCTCTACTGTGTCAAATCCTCCCGCAAAGACCCAAGTATGGCAGGCAGCAAAATCCAAAGCAAATGAACTTAAAATACCCAGAGTTTATGGGATTGCTGGGTCACAGAGAGAGTGATCCTGGCTCATCTCAGGGGAGGAATCGAGGTTAAATGCACCAACTGCCCTTTATTTCCCAAGGCTGGGCTGGGCTGTCACTTCTCTCCTTTATCCAACTCCCCTCCAGGCTCAGTGCAGCACCCCAGACCCCTCTCCATGCACCTACCTTAAGCTGTTGAGGCTCAAGCTGCTGCTGTTGTAGGCGGAGAGCGGCTGCGACAGGCTCTGGGGATGGGGCTGCACCGCGGGCAGGGCCGGGTGTGCCGGGGGCAGCGGCGACTGCGGCCGNCTCGGGCGGCTCCAGCGGCGGCGGCGTCACCTGAGGACGGGGGTCTTTAGGCACCACAGGCTCAAGTATTGGGTCTTTGCTGCTGTCCTGGCTCTTCTCTTGGCTCCTTTCTAGTCCTGATATTTTGGGGACAGCTGGGCCCCTAGCACCAGGGTCGTCATTGTCAGCAAGCGCGCCAACTCCCAACTCCTTATCTGCAACAACACCAGAGAGAAGATGATCAAACGCGAGGCAGACGGGCAAACCCAGGGCCACTGCTGGGCCACTCACACTCCAGACAGGTCCATTTTGTTTCAATCAAGAACTGTCCAGGCCAATGTGAAATGAATCAAATCCATCTGCTCCAGTAACTCTCCTCAAAATAAACCACGTGGCAGAGAAGAGAGACCCTGTTTAGCACTCCTGTTCTCCAGCATTGTTACTGAGAGAACAAACTGAGGGAACTGACCCACTGAGGGAGCAAATGCCGTGTGTGTGCTCTGTGCCCTCTCACACAATGGGTAAGGTTGGAAAAGATCTTTAAGATCACCAAGCTCAATCCACCACCATGTTCACCACTAAATCATGTCCTCAAGTACCACATCCACACGTTTTTTGAACACTTCCAGCGTCGTTGACTGCACCACTGCCCTGGGCAGCCCCTGCCAAGGCCTGAGCACCCTTTCCATGGGGAAATTCCTGCTGATGTCCACCCTGAGCCTCCCCTGGCCCAGCCTGAGGCCGTTCCCTCTCCTCCTGTCCCTGTTCCCTGGGAGCAGAGCCCGACCCCCCCGGCTGCCCCCTCCTGTCAGGGAGTTGTGCAGAGCCACAAGGTCCCCCCTGAGCCTCCTTTTCTCCAGGCTGAGCCCCTTTCCCAGCTCCCTCAGCCGCTCCTGGGGCTCCAGACCCTTCCCCATGACACAAGATCTAAACTTTAAAACACACACTAGCGGGAACCCTGGCTTTTTTTTGTTTGGCTGGTCATGGAGTGACTTACCTTCTATTTCCCAACTCTTTAACAATAATGAATATTATTATAATTTTAACATTTGTACATTGAAGTTTTGCTCACTGGTGCTCTACAGCAATTTCCCGATTGGAACTGCTCCCCAAACCTTCTGCCAGTGTGGATCTGATCCATGGCACCCCTTGCAACAAATCCAGGGGAACGCTGCTGACCCCAGACTGGAAAGGTGCTGCCTTGCAGGTGGGGGCTCAGAAACACCTTTTAGGGCTGCATTGTTCAGCAGCTTGGAACAGTGGGACTTACACCTTCAGCAACTACAGAAACACAGCCTGAGGGAAACATGAGAGGTTTGAAGGGGCTTGGGACAAGTTTAGGATTAAAAAAGTGTCCAGTGTTCTAAATAACCCTAAGACAGGAAAACTTTACTCCTCCTTCTGCCAATTTTACGTGGTAAAATGACTACATGCATAATGAAATAATATCCATTCAGAGAAAATTGTTGACAGCTCCCTTGTGCAAACCGTGAAGTAAAGGAGTGAAATTCAGAGGATAGGGAGTGAACTCTGCCAGCCCATGGCCTGGGCACACGTGTTTGCCCACATCACATCCCTGGGGACAGCCTGGCAGCCATGTGTCACTAACATGGCATCATTTGGGTTTAACTTCATTAACATATCAGAAATAAACCACACCAGGTACCCTCTCACTAAGTGTTTGACAGGCCCTGTGCAAGGGTGAGCGGCCCGGTAAAGCAGGGGATTTTCACAGGTTGTAGATGAGTTGGGGAGAAAGGGGATGAAGGGAGGCAAAAGGGAGGTAAAGAGGAGAAGGATGAGAGAAAGAGGGGGGAAGAAAGTAAACAGGTTTATTTGATGAGGACCTGCTTTAATCACTTCTGGTGTACTTGTAATAGGCACAGAGGCTCCTGCACCAACTTGGATTGGAAGATTATGGGGGCAAGAGAGGGACTCCAGAGGGATAAAAACTATTACTCTGCCATATGCCCGAGGTCTATCTCACTGCAATAAACTGCAGGTTCCAAGTAAAGAAAACTTTGCTTGCATTAACTCTTTGGATCAATCCTGTTTGATCAAACATTATTAGAAGTTAGACAAGAGTGTGATCCACACATGTGTTCAGGCAGGTCCCCAAGGAGGAGAGAAATGAGCAACAGTTTGTTCAGGAAGAGGTGGATCTGTGTTCCCAAGTCCTTATGGGTGTACGAGTTACAAGGTTTTGGGTTTGTTGGGTTTTTTTTACGCAATGGCTTTGAGGACTCAGGCTTGTCACTAGAAATCCCCTACTACATGGCTCTAGCAGGTGCTCTGGAAATCCTGCAGAGGTGATACTTCCAAACCTACAGGGAACACCTTGCACTCAGTGCATTCATTAAATCCTTTCCTTTGGTATTTTTAGCCTCTCTCATGTGTCACATTTATTCAGCTCAGCTCAGTGCTGGGGATCCGCTCCTCCTCCCCGGGAGAAAATGCCACTGTCTTCTGGGATTTTCTGCTGCTGCTCACATCCCCACTGCACACCCCCAGGTGCCATCCCTGTGAGTCTGCACTTCCAAGATGCTGCGTGCAGTAAAATAAATGTTATTCCCCAAGTCTCCCACCAGCCGTGCCCGTGGGCTCTCCTCTCCCAGTCTGGCACCAGTGCACCCACACCGTGCCCCAGCCCGGTGCCAGCTGTGCAGGAGTCTGAGCACACCCAGCCCTGCCTGGCTGCCCATGGGGATGATGTATAAACCAGAACCAATTTTCCATCCCACTCCATCTATTTGGGGAGTTGAAATCCCCCCTCAGTGATAAATGCCACCAATCACAGGTTTCATGAGGAGGGCTCCAGTCTCCATCAGCAGCACTTCAAGGTCACACAGACAAGATTGCTCTTTTCCTACCCTGATTGACTGGCTCAGTGCAAGAACTCTGGGGAAAAAAGCACTTAATGTCACCATGACACAGACAACCCAACTTTGTGAGATTGTTTATCATCAGAGGAATTCATCTCCACCCAACAGCTAAGCAAGCACCAAGCTAACTTTATTTGCTGGCTGTCTCCACACTCTGCCTTGGATAAAGTGGAATTACTGCACTGGGATTCAGGAGAGCAGTGACTGTGATGTAACTTCCATGCTGACACAGGCTCCCCTTTTTCCACTGGGTAGATATTGCAGCCAGCAACAGCCACTCCTTCCCTGAAAAAGGAATAAAGCCAGAATTTGATGCTGAGGACTGAACACTGGCATTTCCCAGACAGGAAACGCAGCTTCCATTGTCTTCTGTTCCTGTGCCCTTTGATGTGTCTTAAATCTCAAATTCCTCTGTTTTTCACTCAAACACACAAACTCAAAACACAGGACTCCAGTCCCCTCCATGACCCTGCTGTGTATGTGACCATCACCGGGTTGGCTCCATCACAGCAGGGAGCAGCCAAGGCCACCCTGGGGACACCTGTAGGTAACCCAGGTGACTCAGGTGACCCAGAGAGACTCTGCAGCTGGGGGAGCCAGCAAACACTTCCCTCTGGAGACATGGATTTATATAATCTATACAGGTAATTGCAGCTTTCCATCACTGTCTCTCTCTTTGATGTGCAAACCACTAAAATTTGACCTAAACTCTGCATTCTGGCTCCTTTGTCCCATCCGGGTGGCCTCAAAGAGTTAAAGGATGGCCAGGGGTGGCCAGCTGGGAACATCACAGCCACAAGATGATGCCCAGCTGTTCTCCACTGACAAAAAGGCCCTGTTGGAATTTGGCAGATGTGACATTGCCAGAGATTCATCAATGCAGAACCTTCTCACTGTGCTGGCCAAGAGCTCTTTGCAGAGGGGCTCACCGTGTCTGGCTGCACCAAGGAGCACAGGAGGTGCCAAGAGCCAGCACAGGGTGTGCCATGGCCACCCCCAGCCTGGCCAGTCCCGAGTGTCCTGGGCATCCCTGACCTCAGGCACCTGGGGAATGAAATCTCCTCAGGGACATCCCTGCAGGACAATGTCAAACTTACAGCGGCCAAACTTTTTTCCTAAACATAAAATCATGCAACTTTTCCATGTCCAGGTGTGGAACAGCCAGGTCTGGAGTGTCATCCAGAAATTAGGCTGCATCATATCCTGTCACTGCTCCTTCTGTCTGCATTCGGATTCAGCCTCTCCACGCCTGACTTCAGGCAACTTCAGAGATCAACTCAGAACCAGCACTAAATTTGCCACTTTCCTGAGAGGAAAGTTTGGGATTAAGCTCAGAGTCTTTATTGCACAAGTGAGAAAACTACAGGAGTTTCCAGTGTTTTGCTGAGCATTCAGCCTACCAAAGAAATATTTTATAGCATCATTTAATTTAAAAATAGTTTTAATTTTCTTTCTCTACTTTGTTAAGTTGAACTACTGACAACACTGTATCTGCCTAACTCAAATTTTCTCCAAATTTCTTAATGCAAGATAAAAAACCAGATCTTTCAAACCCATTTTCTCCAGCTTTACCATGGGTAAGTGGGGAGTTGGTACAAACTGTCACAACCAATACAAACCCCGAGGAGCCATGGAATGCAGGACAGATCTACCCTACAGACCAGCAGCTCTTTACAAGCACTTTACAATGCTCGAAATAATTAATGAGATTTAAGCCCTGACTCCATTTCGTATTGATTAGACGTTGGTCAGAGCAGTGCTGGGATCGGGAGAGGCAGGTGCCAGGAGCTGTTACTGCCAGGAGGGAGGAGGCTGTGGGTGCAGCAGCCAGCACGCATCAAACAGGCCCCAGAGCAGCTCAGCTGTTGTACTGGATACACGTAATTTGCTAAAAACAATTTCTCATTTTTAGCACACAGTCATCTTTCATCCTAATTTCCAAGGACACTAACAAAGCATTTGATTATGCAAATGAAGAGCATGCCTTCGAAAGCACAGTTCCTCACAGCTCTGTCATCTGCTGATAGCAATTACTCCACAGTGAGCAGGTATTTAGCACAAGTGAGCAGCAAGGCTGGTGACACACTTTGTACTTAATTATAAAACACAGAAGAAAATCATTCAGGACAAAAGATTTTGCTACCTCCTGTTAAAAATGTTTATCCTCTGCACTGAAAGGGATTTAATTGTCAGCAATGAAGTTGCAGATCAATGAAAAGAAGCACTTAGTGGGATTGCACAAGATGTTGACAGTTCTTCAGTCATTGAGCTGCTTCTGGCCCTGATTTGAGAGTGCAGAGTCCTCCAATACTGCACACATAAAAACCAATTTCTTTCATTCAGCTGTTAGACAGAACATATTCCATTAAATGGAACTCCTATAGCTGGACACTGGGAGCATTTGACAGCACTTATTTAATTTTTTTTTAAAAAAGCAGCTCTTGATTTAGTACAAAGGAATGGGGTAAAGCTTTCTAGAGGGAAGTGAGGAAGGGAATATCCAAACAGCCCTCTCTGTCAGGAATCCTGGCACTTCAGTAAGTAGGAAGGAGCTGCAGACAGGTGTAACACCCTCACAGACCCTGCAAGAACTCAATCCTGCTTCAACGCACACAGCCAAAGGTTTATTTCCAATAAAATCTCTTGACTTCCTAACCCACCCAGCTGGGAATCAACAAATGACATCATTAACTACACAGCCCCAAAGTACTCCACAGCCAGCTCCGGAGGGATGAGTGAAGGGGCTCCCAAATGGGCTGGAAAACTTCCCAGGTGGGAAGTGACGCTGACAAAGTCACTGGGGAATATTCTTTACTGATAATGGGTTTGTGATCAAAGACTTTCACCTTCCTGCTTCAATTCTGCATTTTAACCAAAGGCATCTAGGTCTTGTCACGACAATACCTCTAACACACACCCAGATGCACAGAAACACAGAAAGCCTCTGTGAGGCCAGGCTGTGCTTCCCACCCTCCAGCACCAGCTTCTCCCAAACTGGTGCACAAACCTTGGAGCCAGGTACAAAACCCACCTGCCCAACCCTGAGCTCTGCTCCTGGTCTCTGCTCAAAGACTGGCTTACACCCAAACACCTGGGATTTTCTGTCAAGATTCTCTAGAATTGTGGCAAAACCCAGGAGTTTGTTATGTACCTAAATCTCAAGAGTTACAGAATCCCAGAATGGGTTGGGTTGGAAGGGATCCTAAATCCCATCCAGCGCCACCCCTGCCATGGGCAGGGACACCTCCCACTGTCCCAGGCTGCTCCAAGCCCCATCCAGCCTGGCCTTGGGCACTGCCAGGGATCCAGGGGCAGCCACAGCTGCTCTGGGCACCCTGTGCCAGGGCCTGCCCACGCTCACAGTCAGGAATTCCTTCCCAATATCCCACCCAGCCAGGCCCTCTGGCAGTGGGAAGCCATTCCCTGTGTCCTGTCCCTCCATCCCTTGTCCAAAGTCCCACTCTGCCTTCCCCTCTCCTCTTTTGGCTGTTGCAGGAACACCCTGTGACCCCTCAGTGGGCAGAGCACAAGGGTGGGAGAGCGTTTCAAACCTGCCCAGAGTAAATGAGGTGACAGGACAAGAGAATAATCAATTAAAATCAGAAAACACAGCAAGGCTGGATGATTTTCTCCCATTATCAACAGGAACATCACTTCAGCACAGGGTTAACCCCATCACAGGACAAGGGGAGGAAAATATCTTGAGTTTATCCATCACCCCCCCTTCCTGACTACTGATTTACCTTGGCTACAGACCCACAATATTCCCCCAAATGCCCATGACATCTGCTCATCCCCCTTGTGTGTGACAGGATTACTTGAATGAGCTTGAACAAAACCAGCTTTCAAAAGCAGCTTGAAAAGTATAACCCTATGAACACTGATCGAATGTAACCTGACAGCTCAGTTTAATATACCAAGGACCAAAAAAGATGAGTGTGATATGTTTATACAGCAAAATAACACATCTATTCCCCCTGAGAGGTGTCACACCCCCAGCTCACCAGCCACACAGCCCTGGCTCCTTTGTGGATTTGTTCTTTAGAGCCAAAGAATTTCTGATTTTAAAGGCATGATGCCAATATAAGCAGAGAGCTTAAAAACCCTTGCTAACACTGAGATGAAGCTCAGCACGACCATGAGAATTCCCATTTTTAATTACAACTATTTCAGCTCACTGGTGTCTACAAGGAAACTCTGCTGAGCTTCCACACCCCAGCTCCACCATCAGGGTCACTTTACCCTGTTCTCGGCACTATTTTCCTTGTGTTGCCAATGCTGCAGAGAAAAAGATGGATATTAGAGAATCACAGAGTCATTGGGGTTGGAAAAGCTCTCTAAGATCACTGAGTCCAGCACTGCCAAAGCCACTGCTAACCCATGTCCCCACACACCACATCTCCACATCTCTTAACTCCCTCCAGGGGTGGCGACTCCACCACTGCCCTGGGCAGCTGTGCCAGGGCTTGTCCAACCCTCTGCTCCAGCTGCCCAGGAAGGATTCTTCTGGTCTGGATTGTAGCAATAAATGCAGAAATGACATTTCATTGTTTCTGGTCAATGAAGTGTCCCATTAAATGTGTTAATTATACGTGTCCAGTAACACCCAGCTCTTTGCACATTGTCTGCATTTCGTGGCACCTGAAAGCAAACTCCAAGCCAAGGTGCAAAGTCAGCGTGAAGGCCCTTGTGAGCCACCTCTTCACTGCTGAGGCAGATGTTGTCTTCAGGGAAGCTCCACCTGAAGTGTTTTGTCCCAGAGCTGTGGATCGTCTGTGCCCTGCCCACACAGATCACTAAAAAGACACTGTGAAAGTGCCTCTACACATCACCACAAGCAGTGCTCACCTTCAGGACACCCTCACCAAATGACCTGTGCACAATGGAACCAGAACAGCAGCTCAGGGTGGTTTTGTTATGAAGGAGAAGCTGTGGAGAGGCTGAGCACATCCTGAACACACCAGCAGGAATGAACTCTGGGCTCACAGCAGATACAGCACCTCCAGCTCAGTTCAGCCCAGTGCCTCACTCATCATCTGAATATCCACAATAAATGGTGAGCAGTGGAGACCAGATTAAAGTCAGATGTGCCACACACTGTCCCTGGGATGTGGTTAATGAGCTGGCAGGACACAGGACTGGCACAACAGTGTCCCGCACGCAGAGAGGACACCAACATTGGGGCACGACGTCTGAGGCTCAGGACGGCCCCAAACGTGGGGATTTTCTACCCAAACTGGAATCATTAGCCTGTAAATGATTCATAAAAGCATTTGAAAAATGTCCTGTGCTCCTCACTTTAATTTTGATTCATGTTGTGCCTTGCTGCTGAGGCTAATTATCATCCAGCAATGGTGCATTCAAAGCCTCCAGCCTCACACGCAGGACTGTGTGGTGTCGCCTCCATGTGACACGGAACTGTAATTCTAAAAGGATTAAAAGTTTACTAGCACAGCCATGTAGAGTAGAAAATGAATTGTTCACTCTTCTCATCTCTGTTTGGAAATTAGATTACGGGCTCCAAGTGAGCTGAAATACAGAATGAGGCAAATCTTTGTGATTAGCTCACAGGTGGCCAGTGAGCCTTTCTGTGCCTCAAAGCCTGGCAGATTCCCATTAGCTGCAATAATAAAGAATGTGTGCTTATCCCTCAGCCCAAACCCTGCCCTGTGCCAGCACAGCTACCTGCTGTGCTAATCCTCACAGCCAATATCATCATCCTCAATTGTGAGCTCTGAAGTTTGCTCAGCTGTCAGTCGGGATATTCGGGGTGCGTGCCTCATCCCTGCCCGGCCCCGGGGCCCCTCAGCTCTGGGAAGGAATTGGGGTGCTCACCCTGGACAGCCCCACGCTGGCAGCAGCTGCTTCCCAGCACTGAGAGCAAAGGGTCTTTATACAGATAAACAATTTGCACCACTGACCACCAGGATTTCAATAAACAAACAAAGCTTTACACTCGCGTTCTCTCTGCAGAAGGCACCCGTGTGGGTGTCAGTACAGCCAAACCCGCCACATTTTAGCAGAAATCAGGACTCAGTGCTCCATCCCATCTGGGATTTGGTCCTCTCTGCCCCCAGCTGCAGATGCAGTGGGACAACGGGAGCCTCTCACTCAGCCACCACCCCCACACAAGGAAACCTCCCCGAGCCCTCCCAGCGTGAAGCTGGTTCATACAAGGAGCCTTGAGGGCTCCTTCCTCTGGCAAACTGATATCCCACCTGGCAGAACTGTGATAACTTCTTTATTATTTCTGTAAACATCTAATAATCCTCTGAGCCCTCCTAAGCTCTTTACCTTAACATTACCTTCCACCAGGGAGCTCTACAACTCAACTTACAATTTTCTTTTCTTCCTTTTATAGAATCACTGAACCATTAAAGTTGGAAAAGGCCTCCAGAGATCATCAAGTCCAGCCTTTGACCCCCATGCACACTAAACCACACCACAAAATGCTACATCCTCTTGTTTTTTGAACCCACCACCGCCCTGGGCAGCCTGTGCCAGTGTTTAACCGCTCTTTCAGTGAAGAAATTTTTTCCTAGTATCCAACCTGAACCTTCCCTGGAATGTGTTAGGCAGGGCGATGAGAACCCATCTCCTTATTCCCACACTAAAAATTCGCCAGAATATTTCAAGTTAACTTCATAAAATTTATTTTACATCAAAAATTTAAAAACCCTGTTGAACAGTGGTGCTGTGGACCAGTGCTTGAGGCCCCACCCTTGGCACTGCCCTTCCCTGATGTGGGGCTGTTTTGTAAGCTGTTCTGGGGAAACAGCTGGAATTCCAAGTAACCTCTTCCCTCTCCATTCCCCCTTTTCTAAAAGCACCCTTTGCTTGCTTCCAACAGTCCTGCTGCTGGAAGAAACGCTTGGAAAGCCGCCCCTGTCGCTCACCCTGCGCAGCAGCACCCGCTGCAGGTCCTAAACCACCACCAAGGCTCAGTGTCAGAGCCTCCCTCAAGTTATGCACATATTTAACTGGATGTGAAAAGAGTCAGCTCCTGATTAGGCAGCAGCTGATTGTTTGATTTGGGGATGAATGTGACACAGACACCTGGGCTCACAGGCACCAGCTGCAGCAGCAGCGCTGCCTGGGGATGGACCTGCTCGGATCTTCCTGTCAGGCCACCACAGGTGCCATCAAACTTCCCTGCTGGCTGGATCCTTGGCCCCAGGCAGCCAGACGGGGTCACTGCGTGTCCTGCAGCTCCCCAGGCCAGGACTGCACCTCGTGCCAGCTGTACCACAGAACCCCAGGCTGGAGGGGACCCCAGAGGGTCCCTGGTGCCACCTCCCTGCTCAGGCAGGGCCATCCCAGAGCACAGGGCACAGCATTGTGTCCAGAGGGCTCTGGAATATCCCCGCTGAGGGAGCCTCCAGCCCCTCCCAGGGCAGCCTGTTCAGGGCTGGGCACTGCCCAGGGCAGCAGTTCTGCCTCCTGTGCGGGGCAATTGCTGGGCTCAGGCCCTGCCCGTGGCTCTGGTGCCACTGCTGGGCCCCGGAGCAGAGCCTGGGCCCTGCCCTGAGCCCTCCCTGCAGCCAGGGACACCCAGGGCTGGGGGCCCCTCTCAGCTGGGGCTCCTCTGGAGGCTGAGCAGCCCCAGCTCCCTCAGCCTTTCCTGGGCACGGAGATGCTCAGGTTCCCACAGCTCTGCCCAGTGCCAGTAGAGCCTCTGCTCCAAAGCTTTCCCGCAAGGAATGAGCTGCCTGAATGCTGCAAAACCACACACTAGGAATTCCCACTTTGTCTAGATAACTGGTGTGGAGAGAGAAGAAGAAAATTCCACAGCCATTCCACAGCCCCTCCTCTGGCTCGGTGCTCTGCAGAGCCAGCCTGGAATGCAATATCCCAACCTCTCCCACCTAGCACAGGTGACCTGTCGAGAAAGGAGGATTTATTGCTCAACTTTCATTTTTACCTCAACAGCTGAGCAACTCACGTTTTATTTTATTTTTCCCCTCTCTGTTGATCCCTCCAAGGGAGCACTACAGCATGTGCTGAGCTCCCAGGGCTCATCAGGGTCATATGG
>VXAD01012336.1:90187-123964 GCA_013399195.1 Dicrurus megarhynchus
GGGGGGGGGATGTTGCAGAGCTGGGGCAAAGGGGGTTGGTTTCTGTCCTCCCACAGTCCCACTGACAGCCTGACTCCCCTCTCAGTGCTGAGCTCAGGGCTGCAGCCCTTTGGGTCACAGAATCATGGAATCAAGGAATAGGTTGGGTTGGAAGGGACCTCAAAGCCCACCCAGTGCCACCCCTGCCATGGGCAGGGACACCTCCCACTGTCCCAGGCTGCTCCAAGCCCCAGTGTCCAGCCTGGCCTTGGACACTGCCAGGGATCCAGGGGCAGCCACAGCTGCTCTGGGCACCCTGTGCCAGGGCCTGCCCACCCTCCCAGGGAACAATTCCTTCCCCTTGTCCCATCTCAACTTACTCTCTTTTAGCTTAAAACTAGGGAAAAAAGGCCATTTCCATAACTGTTTTGGTTTCCAAGGAGCAGAGGCAGAAGGAGACAGGTCTGATCCAAACATCCTGAACTCCATGGGGCTGCAGGTGGCAGTGTCCAACAGAAAGTTCAATTCCTTATAAATTATGAATAGCCCCCACCTGCGGCATGAAATATCCATCTTGGAGTGAGGGGAACCTTGACAAATAACATTTATTTAAGTTTAAGAAAAATACTTTAAAATTGAGAAAAAAACTCCAGACACTTTCAGTTTTATAGTATTTTCAATTCTTTTCACAAAGGGAGGTAAAACTAAACCCAAGCGTTTCCCGGGTGCTTGAAGACCAAATCAAGCACATATGATGTTTCAACAGCAGCCCAGTGAAATAATCAATAACCTCCAATTCCAGTTATTGACTTTTGCACACCCTTGCAGGCATGAGACTCCAGATGAAGGCACTGGAATCAACAGGTTGTTCAATTTGCTCTCGCTCGGATATTTCACACTGACATTTTTTATGATGGTGTGTGGAAACTTGTTTGAGAGAAGCTCTTGAAAGTCAAAGTGGACTTTAGCTCCCCAAATTCCCTCTTTTGCTTCATTTTGGGATCCAGGGCTGCTTTACGCATAATGGAAATACGAAATATTTCCCTCTATTTTGTCCTCTCTTACAGACTGAAGGAACTTCAGGAAGGAAGACACCTTCTGTTTAATCATACCAGAATTACAGAAGATTACACATCTATAAACTGCATTAGCATGGAAAAAAAGTGCCTTTGTGTGCCCCACACACCTCCCTGCAGTATGGGATTGGCTTCCCTGACACCCCATCTTGTCCTTTTATGAGACTGTTTCCATAATATAATTCTGCACTCTCTAACAGCCACAATAACAGCTTGCTTGGACCACTGTGAACCAGCAAGAGCTCATTAAGTCCTAGAGAATGTTTGCAGCTATTTTAGCACGGGTGTGATTTGTTATGACATGGGAAAGCTCCATTATTTCGCCAGGTTTAATAGGTAATAGATATGCCCAAGCACATCCTTCTTGCAAGGCTACGAGGAGCTTTTAGCAATAACCCTCGAGGATGTACTGGGCAAACTCATCTTGCAACATCTTCAAATATATAGAGAAAATGATGTGAACTATGGAAAATCACCGTGATTCAGGGACAGTGCACTAGACTAGAAGATTAAAGTTCTGCTCCAGCTCCCTCAAGATGCAGTTAGGTCAGTGCTTGGCCCTGTTTCCTTTTCCAAGGATTTAGATGATGAGCTTTCCAGGGCAGGGGCTGATGTAAAATAAGAATCAGATCTTGCTTAAGGCCTCTCTGTATTCGTTTCATGAGAATAATAATAAGGATTTAAAAAAAAAGGTAAAATTCAAGCTTGGCAGAATGCCAGCACTCCTCACTGTGGTTCAAAGAAAGCATTTGAGTAAGTAAATGTAAGATATAATAATTTATTTCCTTGCGCTGCTCCCTGTTGTGTTTGAGATGTTTGAGAAGTACCTCGCTGGGTTTTTTCACTTTCCTGTGAAGCTGACAGCCATGAGCAATCAATAATCATGTCCTGAGCCCATGTACCTGGTTTTCCATGGGGCCCTGAGAACCACTGATACACAAAATCATATATAATCCTTACAGAGCATGCAGAAGGCTGAAACTGTACTGATCTCCAGTGCAACAAAGGAAATACACAGAGAATCAATATAAATGCACAGAAAATATACAGAAAATCATGTGGCCCCATTACCACTTAGAAAGAAACTATTGTGAGCTCCATTGACAGATGAACCCAGTGATGAACACACTGATCCACACACGTGTGCACAGGTACACACACACACACAGCTGTGGCCATTGGCCCTGGGGGGAGGATTTATTTTAATTATCATCAAGGCAAGGCTGTCAAATGGGTTCTGATGGAAGGAGGGAGAGCAGCACATGCAAACGGTTCTGGCTGCAGGTCGGGACCCACACTTGCTCCTTACCCTCCACGTCTGGAGGGATCCAACCCCTCCTGCTCCCGGGAGATGCCAAGCCTGACATTTGTGTTGGAAGCTCTCCAGCACTCACTTCGAGCTTCCTAAAGTTTGTTTCTGACTAAAGGGGAAAAAAAATCCTGTTTAACATTTACCAGCTACCACCAGTTTTACTGGAAACTGTTGAAAACGTTTAACAGCTCGCCCTCGGGAGGGGTGAGGTGGTGCCACGATGAATACATGAAGTGTTTTCTCTAAGTTACTCTTCTTCAAGCAAGGCTGAAAAATGAATTCTAGACACAAAGTGAGTTTAGAGATGAACAGAAGGTTTTAGGAGACACAAAACTCTGCGGCCCAGGAAATAAGTACAGGAGGAGATCACGGAATCCCAGAATGGGTTGGGTTGGAAAGGACCTTAAAGTCCATCCAGTGCCACCCCTGCCATGGGCAGGGACACCTCCCACCATCCCAGGCTGCTCCAAGCCCCAATGTCCAGCCTGGCCTTGGGCACTGCCAGGGATCCAGGGGCAGCCACAGCTGCTCTGGGCACCCTGTGCCAGGGCCTGCCCACCCTCCCAGGGAACAATTCCTTCCCCACATCCCATCCATCCCTGCCCTCTGGCAGTGGGAAGCCATTCCCCTTGTCTTGGCCCTCCATCCCTTGTCAATAGTCTCTCTCCATCTTTCCTGTGGGCTCCCTGTGAGGAGGACTCTGCTGGCACTGCTCAGTGTTGGGGACTCACAAGTGACTCCAACAAAGCCCACTGTGTGCCCCTCCCTCTCCCACACGACTCCATCCATTCTCTCCCTTCTTCCTTAAAGACAGAACAGATCTGTGGCCATTTCACAACTTGTTCCTGGACTCAAAATCCCTCTCCTTCCTCCTCCCAGCTCCACACACCATCAGGCTGGAGCTCCTTCTCCACAGAGTTTCTTCCTCGGTGCCATCCTGGCACAAACCCACCCGGCACAGAGAATTTACTGGTTTAATCCTCCCTCTTTCACAAAAACCAGATTAGCTCCAAGTTAAATACTCTTGTTCCTTAAATTTCCTCCTTGTCAGGATGCCATGGGAAGCTCTTAATCTTACAAAAGAGCCTGAGGACATTCTGATGCCTCCCCATGAAGACAGAAAGCAGCCCAAAATGCCAAGATAGAGCTGAGGTATTAAACTAATCCCGGACCTGGGGATGTGCCTGCAGCAGGGCCGGCGGCCGCTCATCCCCGTGGCTGCAGCTGGAATTTGGTGAGGGGCATCCCCCGCTCTAGAGGGACTTGTGACACACTTGTGCAAGTTATCAGCTGCAGAAAAGTCAACTCAGCTGGTGATTTAGCCACAGGAGCCCCGGGGTAATGGATCCAGCCCACGCTGGCCGTGTTGGGGCCCTTTGTGGCAGCCCGTGGCCACCGGAGCCAGCTCCGCAGAGGGAAGGCTGCCCAGGGAGAGATGGAGCATCCCAAACCACCAGCTCTTCCACGGATGGAAGTGGCAGAAGTGCAGGTGCTCCCCAGTGTGATGCTGCAGAGGTTCGCCTCTGAGATGTGGCTCTGGGCTGGCAGTGCCCGAGGCACACCGGGAGCCGCCTGCAGCCGAGCGTCCCCCTCCTCTCCAGGCTGCAGGGATTAAAGCTGCTCCTACTCAACAGAAAGTAAAACTCGCCCGAAGCTTGAATGAAACAGCAAAGCCTTTGCTCCAGACAGAGACCAGAGCACATTTATGAAGCGACTGATCTTCTTTTCACCCTTCTCATCCGTGAGCTCGGAGAGACCATAGGCACTTTGCCTGAGCCCAGTAGAACCCACAGTGGCACATCCAGCTTGGTTCAGCTCTCCTCTGCTCCACAGGGCCAGAAACACTGCAAGGGACTTGGCTCCTGTCCAACTCCCCACAGACAGCACAGCCTTGCAGAGATCCATCCATGGATCACGGGGACCAGCAGGGTCTGCTGGAGGAGGGCAGGTCACACCGCTCCCTGCACAGCAAACCCTCTCTCCATCACCTAAAGACAGCTCAAAGCAAAATTTGCAAAACCAGGTGAAGTGTCAGTGTGTGATACCTAGCACTGGCTTCTCTAATTTCATATTTTTAAGATCAGATTATAAAGGAAAGAAAGACTTTTCCCTGAATGTCTCTTTAAAGATTTTCCAACAGCTTACACACAAAGCATTTAGACACTTTAATTTCCACTCCAATATGAATACTCTAACCCCAAATGAAACTCATTAAAAATTAAATTCTTATATTAAGTTTAAGATGCGTCTCTTTTCTCCCCAGGTCCCATTAAACACTCTCCCTACACACAGTTTAGAAGACAGAAGAGATCCTAGAGAATATTTACAAAGAGAACAAAACCCCCTGAGGGTTTTTATGTTACTACAACATTAATCTATTTTAATCACACAACAGATTAAAAACAAACAACATTAGATGGTTCTGCAAAGTACCGAGCAAAGTCTATCTTTGTTGCACAAAAAAAAACCCTCAGGAAAAAAAATAAAGTGCTTGGAAATAGGGTTATTATGGTGTTCCACAGAGACAGCACAGCAAAATCAAGACTGGGCCACAGAGCTGTTGGTGGAGACAAGATCATGGAATCCCAGAGTGTTTTGGGTTGGAAGGAACCTTAAAGCCCATCCAATGCCACCCCTGCCATGGCAGGGACACCTCCCACTGTCCCAGGCTGCTCCAAGCCCCATCCAGCCTGGCCTTGGGCACTGCCAGGGATCCAGGGGCAGCCACAGCTGCTCTGGGCAAGCCACTCTGATTGCTTCAGCAGTTATTTCTAGCATTAATTGTGGTTAACTCTGATGTCTTCACTATTTTCTCCAAGGCAGTCCCAGCCCTGTTCTCACCCCGTGCCCTTTCCCATGTGTGAGCATCCCCCCGGCCACCTACAACCCTGCCTTCAGCTGCTTTTGGGGGATGGAGCCCAAGGAGCACAGCCTGTTCCTCAGAGCTCACCCTGAGCAGCTGCTCTGAACAACAGCTCTGGTTTCTATCCCAGGCTCTAAGATTTTATTCAGCCTTTAATTATTTATTTGTTCTATTTGAACAGTTTCAGTGCACTGAACTAAAATATCTGCTGAGCTGTCCACAGGTCATTCCCCTGAATCATCCCAGTGCATTTACAGGCTGGGGCTGTTCGTGGATAGTTCACTCTTCCAGTAGCTCCATCCCACTGGTGCCAGCACAGAACCTCCTCTGCTGCCGCTGGGGCTGTCAGTGGCCTGGAGTTCTCACTCTGATGCTCAGGGCTGTTTTTTCTCATCTTGAATAACGCAAATAATTGTGCTTTTGTAATTGAGTTTGTCATGTCCCTGCCCACAGCCTCTTGATGAAGAACAGCAGCATTCTCTGGGATCATGCTGCATCCCAGACCAGATTCATACAGCCAAATCTTTCCAACAGTTACAAGCCAATGTGCTCCACCAGAATTTTATAACCACCTTTGCCCAGAAGACACTGGATGGGAGCAGTTATGCTGGAGCTTGAAATTATCTAAAGAAACCACAAAGAAAAAAAGAATTGCAGGCAAGGAGCTGCTAAGATTCCCTGCAACAAGTGGAAGCATTTCACAGGGATGCTCCGATAACGTGGGGTGCTCCAGGCAGCCCTTTTATCTCAAAACTACCAGCTCAGCTGCCAAAGCAAGTGAAACCTTCAAGGGAATGATTTGTGTGGTTGCTCTGGATTTACCAGGAGATAGAGCTCACACTGAACGTCAGTGGGAGCAGCTGCAATTGTTTCTGGCAGCATCATTGCGGGCGTGGAGGGGGGAAATGCAGGGGGTTCTGCACAACAGTTGTATTAAAATCTTCCACCATGTTTACTCAGTGGATTTACTACCAACGTGGTGCAATCCCTGACAGGATTTGATTACTTCATCCCAACATTCTTTCTTCCCAAACCAGCTGCTGCAATGGATAATCCAGATTCACCCATGGAGGACAACAACGAGGAAGGAGCAATCCCTGCTGCCTCGCTGCACTTTGGGGTGTCTCTCTCCAGGCTGGGAGCAGTGAGGGAGGGCTGCTGAGCCCTGGGAGGGAGCACTGCAATCCTGCTGCCCTGCCCGGCGTCCGGGAGAGACCCTCCTGCCTCGCTCTGCAGGACCAAGCACTGACCCCCAGCCCAAGGAAACGCTCCTAAGGCCTGTCAGAGCATGTGCAGCACACAGAGATGCCTGGGAATGTTTTCATGCCAGACACATGGAGTGTCTGCCAGCTGGCACCCCCTGGGTGACACTGGTGAGGGATCCCAGCGAGCGACCAGGCTTTGGGAGAAGGAACAAACCAGTTGTGGCCACAGCAGCAACACAGGCCAGCCCCAGGCACGGGACACGGACAGGACACAGAGGATGGGACAAGGACTCCACTTAACCAATGGCAAATACGCACAAGGTATAAATCTCTGCCTAGGTGAGATCACAGAATCGCAGATGGTTTGGGTTGGAAGGGACCTCAAAGACCATCTCATTTTCCCCTCCCATGGGCAGGGACACCTTCCACTATCCCAGGCTGCTCCAAGCCCTGTCCAACCCGGCCTTGGGCACTGCCAGGTGTGGGGCAGACACACCTTTGCTGGGTACCCTATGCCAAGGCCTCCCCACCCTCACAGGGAAGAATTTATTCCTAATATCCAACCCAAACCCACTCTCTGTCCATTTGAAGCCATTCCCCCTCGGCCTGTCACTCCAGGCCCTTGTAACTAATCTCTCTCCATCTTTGCTGTAGGCTCCCTTCAGGCACTGGAAGGTCACAATCAGGAAATCCTTCACTGCTCTTACAGCTTGACAAAACTTTGTAGTGTTTCCAGTCTCAAGTATAAAACCCATCACCAGTCAATGCCCCCTCTCAGGAACCTGCTTTAAAAACCAGAGGATGTATATTCAGGGCTTGCTTTATTTGCATTGCAGTTTTTAGCCTCATGAAAGGGAATGCCTTTCACATAATAGTATTACTCCAGATCTAAGATAACAACAACAAAAAGATGATGAGACTTCTGATAAAATCATGAAAGGCAGTAATGTTGCATCTCATTACCACTCCATGGTAATTCAGCTTCTCTTAGTAGTGGTAAGGGCCTCTCTAACAGCAGACAAGAGCTGTTGTTGAGCTCTGCTAATGATGCCCGAGATGGAACCGTGAGGCAGCCGAAGCACCAGCTCCTTCCAGGGCCGCACACTTGGCAGGCAACATTATCTCTGCATTTTACAGGTTTTCACAGTAAAAACTCACTCCTCAAAATCATGTGAAATAATATTGTGAACGAACTTTAAGCTGCTTAAGTAACCATCAGCTCACAAAAGGAAGAAATGAAGTACCTGTGCCACGGTGAATAGATGTGTAAATGTGTGTCAGTGCCACTGAATCTCTGCAGGGCTTTTCCATTCACCTGTTTGAAACTGCAGGGGGAGTGAGGCCAGCACCGTACCCACACCTGGATTTGAACCAGCTGCTACAGCTGGGAGACACCAGCTTTAAAAAATACCAGCAAATACTGCAGGATAATAAATGCTCAGCTCATGTTTATCCAAGCTCCTGGCACGCCAGCTTCGAGCCACAGAATCATAGAATCACTAAGGTCAGAAAAGACCTCTTAAGATCATTGAGTCCAATCATTAAAAAATGAAAAATGACTTTCAAAACATCCCGTCTCTCACACCACAGTGTGAGGACAGGGTCCACTTCCCATCCTGATCCTTCATCATTCCAAGTGTTCAAGTATCCACCCAATGTACAGCTCCAAAGGATCCCCCAGCCCCACGTGTGAGTGAGTGTGGGTTAAATACTGACTCGAAAGGAAGAGCACCACACCTCAGCACTCTCACAGTCACAGGCTTGGGGGAAAGTGTGAAGAAAGTTTTAGTCTTCCTATCCCCAAAATAATCCTGGGTATCCATTCCAGAACTCCAATTTTGGACATCAGGAATGACAACAGAGCAGCTCGCTGAACAAAAGCTATTCAGAGAGGAGTATTTCACCCAAATAAGTGCAGTGATTACTGGTTGCAATATCTGACATATAAGAAACACAGCAAAGAAAGACAGAGTAAGAAAAATATACTTTCTCCACCTGTGCTTTTTTCTTGAAATTTAATTTTCAAGGGATTCTTGATGCCAGCCTTTTCCCACACCAGTTTGCAGTCAGCCATCATTAAGTCTGGGAGTTGGGGCTGGGCTACCACGTACAGGGGCTGGGCTCCTCTTTGCTAAACAACTCCTGTCCCACACTAAAAAAATAAAATTACTCTTACTAAATGGATTCTACTGTTTTTAAAAACAGAAGAACACACTGTCTTCTAGACTTTAAATTCCAATACAGCCAACTAAATTAAAACAAAGTACACACTGCCAAATGTTCTTGCTAATAAGACTAAAATCACTCTAGAAATTGAACATCAGTTAATCTTCCAGCTAAGAATATCACGTAGAGAAGATGAGAGGATCTTGCCAGTAATCTTAAAATGAAGACTGATAAGGCAAAAAATAACTCACAGCAGCTTGTGCTCACTTAATGTTCTCGTTGGTGGTTAATACCCCCAGCATCAAGGGGTGCTCACTGATCCAGGGCCACGACGCTTTTCCAAAATAATCCCCAGGAAGAAACAGTCCAGAAGGGTTATATTTAACACAGTATCACTTTCAGGCTAAAAAAGTGCTTTCAGCTACTTAATCCCTTCCTGAAAGAGCTGGCCTCGTGTTTGAGCATCAGCCCTGCCTCTGTTGTGTTGTTGCCATAACAGAGCAGAGGAGCTCTGAGCGCTGCCTCTCTCCTCTGCCCGACACTGCCCGGGCTGTAAATCCCGCCCCGGGGTCAGGCTGGCTCCATCCCCGTGCCCACTCTGGGGTGAGGTGGCAGCTGGGGGACAGCCAGGGCTCCTGGGGGACACGGGCACTGCGCAGCCATCGGAGAGCTCTGCTTTGGGAACGGGCTGCAGCGGGGAAAGGGCCACGGGCTGGTCTGGGATCCCCACAGCTGCTGCTGCAGATTCCAGGAGAATCCCTTCTCCAGCTGCTTGGGCTGGTCTGGGATCCCCACAGCTGCTGCTGCAGATTCCAGGAGAATCCCTTCTCCAGCTGCTTGGGCAGCTCAGCCCAAGTGACCGAGCAGAGGACACACCTCTGCCGCAGCAGAGGGAAATGAGAAAGATCAGGAACGTGGGCCTGTTCTGAGCCTCTGCAATGCCCTCCTGGAGGAGGATTTAGCTCCTCTGGGTCTGCTCCCTCCACCAAGGCCACGGGCAGCTGCTGGGCAGCCCCAGGGATGTATCTCAGCCAGAACACAAACCACAGCCACACCTGGCTCACCGGGAGATCTCCACAGTGGGCCTCCTATCCCGGAGCAGACACTGATCACTGACCTAGGCTGTTGTCAAGCTCATTAAATTAAAACATCTTCACAAACCTTACCAATAAACCAGAACTGGAATGAGTTTCAGCAGCTCTTCTCTTGGGAGTGGAGGGGAGTTATCAGTCAAGCCCAAACACGAACAGGACCTAAATGCGAGCTAAAAAGCAGAGGAATTCCAACCCTGCCTCTCATCTGCTTCTTGGAAATACATTTCTTAGATAACTAAAAGGCGGATAAGTAATAAAAAGGGATCTGCACTAAGTAGATTGTTTGTTTTCAGGGATGTAAGTGGCAAATGGTGAACTTCTTTTTCATCTTGCCTTGAGTTGCAGCAAACTGTCACTCTTACATGGGCAGCAAGGGAAAAACATACTTATTATTAGAAAACAATCACTGCCAGATCTGATAACAATCTGACATTAACAACTGTGGGGATTCTGCTGCCAAGGATGTCTTGTGTTATTTAGAAAACAAAAAGGAAAAAATTCCTGAGGGGGGAAAGCACACAAACAAATAATATTTTTACATCCTATTAATAAACCTCTACAGCTCATGCCTCCCTCAGAAAATGTTTACAGTCCTGCTATCACCTTCCAGAAAAAGTTACCAAATCACATTTAACATTCCTGAGGTTAATAAAACCAATCACAGCTGTCCTAGAACCTGCCACAAACACAGGGGGTGCTGCTTTTATCCAACCATTCTACAGTGGGACACGACCTTCTTTTTGTAGTGGCTCCTGCTCCCCACAGCCAAGGCTGGAAGGATTTACCCCCTCCTTTATTTTTCCAGTCTTAATCCCTGCATGCAGCACGAGCTGCCAAGGCAGCACCATTCACACAGCCAGGCACATGACAGAGGTCAAGATCAGCTTTCAGGTGACTCGAGTTGGGTACAAAACTCTCCACTTGGCTTGACTTCCAGCTTCAACCACTGGGGGATCTGTCAACCCACTGACCCCATCCAAAGCCAGCTAAAGCCTTTTGACAAATACTCGGGCTGTGCATTTTGAGGATGCACCCAAATGGACCCCAATGTGCACAGGCAGTCACAGCATTAAGTGAGTGGTAAAATACCAGAGGGTTTTTGAGTTTCACCAAAGGCTGGAGGATAGTTTGACTTCTCTACAAGAGGTTAGGAAGTCACTAAAAAAAAAAAAAATCAGACCTAATCACAGCATTGAAAGGGCCAGAAAACCACGTGGATATGCAGATGCATCTAAATAGGTGAAGTAACTGTCTGGATGGTTCAAATAAAGGAAGACAATCTTTCATTTTAGTTTTTATATGTCTTGAAGGACTCAACCACAGCAGGCACTGCAGGTGCTGAAGTTCCCATGTTCACTGAAGTCACCAAGTTCATTGAAGTTCCTGTGTCCACTGCTCGTGTTGAATTCACAGCAGAATCCTTCTAGAGGGGAATTACATTTCCAGTTGTTGAGGTTTTTTTACACAGCTGATGCTACAGCGTGTACTGGAGTTTCTAACCAAGTTTGTTCTTAGATTTTACAGCAAAAGGGTTTTTTAGACAAATTCAGGTTCCCTGTGTGCAGACCAAGTGGGGTTTTGAGTGGGGTGTGAGGAAGCAATTCTTACAAAACACTCTCCCTTCAGAAAACGAAGTTTTGTTTCTTCCCTGGTATTCTCTGGAGTTCAGAATAAACTTTTACATTTACACCCAGAACCATTCAGCATGACTGTCCTCAGCCCTTTGCAAGGACCTCCTGAAAGTTAAACCCTCAGCTGTGCCCCCAGGCTCACAGAAGCCACTCCAGCACTGAAAATGGGATAAAAGCTGCAGCCCACCACATCATGGAAATATCTGTGTCTTTGCCCAAGGATCCTCTGCATTCTCATGGCCATTCCTGAACACAGGCAGCCATCCAGTACCTGTGTGACAGGACACAAGCAGGTCCTGAACTGCTCCACACTTACACAAGGTGCTGGAATTAAACCAAGGCACTGCCCAGGACTGGCTGGGGCAATGAAAGGCATCGCTGCACTCACAAAGAACCACGGAGCCTCCAACAGTGGCCATTTCTGAGCAGGGCTGAACCCAGGGGACACAGAACCACGGAATCCTAGAATGGTTTGGGATGGAAGGGCCCCTAAAGATCACCTCGTTCCACTCCTCTGCCACATACCGAACTTCATCTACTCCTCCACCAAATACCAAATTTCTTGGGGACAGATGCCCAAATCTCACTGATGAGAGATTTGAAATCTCCCTGCCTGCTCCATCGCTTGTAAAAGGCCTTTGCAAGATGAATCCCACAGACAGGAGACTCCCTGGCTGGGTTTCCCTGCTCCCCTGTGCTTTTCATTGTCCTTGTTTTGTTCTGGTTGCTGGGTTTGGGTTTTTTCCCCGCAGTGGTGGAACACAGAGCTCACACAGTGGAGTGTGTAACCCTGACAGCGCTGGAGCTGCTCCTGCCCCAGCCCAGCCCCAGGCAGCCTCTGGGAGCTCTTCTCCTCACACTGTCCAGTTAGTGCCTCTAGAGGGTGACCTGGGCACCGGCTCTTCCCTGATGTGAGGGCAAATCACTTGCCAAGCTTAGTTTCATTTTGACTGTGCCTACCGGGGAAGGGTCACTTCCAGACTCCGTCATCTCCTTCCTTGTCTCCAAAGATTATAATTTGTCCATTGCAATTCACATCAGGATGCAATTTGGCAGGTAAGTTAGAAGTCTGGAGACAATTATTTTCCTTTCTTCAGAGAAATGGGTTCTATTCCTTCAGTTATTTCTCAGTTATTTATTTTAGATGGAGCACAAGGGGGGAAAAAAGGGAAAGGAAAACAAGATGGGTTTAGATTTTATGATAGGATTGACACTCGATGTTTTGACATCTTAGCAGGGTTGATTATACTGATATATGCAATCCATGCATCTAATTCTACCCAAGAGGAAAGGGCTGTAACAGGAACATCTCGGCTCTTGCAGCCAGGTATTCGAGTGCCAACGAAAACAACCATTATGGCAGATCCTTAGCACTCACCCCCATAGAACAGTTACAGTTATTATTAGCCAGTGTAAATCATCTCATCTGTAACAGCTGAAATTTATTCCTTTGAATCCGATGAGTGATGTGCTGCTCTCAGCTTACCAGGAAACACCTTTCTTATCCCAGTGATTTTCCTTAGAAACACAGCCAAAAACGACATTTAAATTACAGCCAGGTTTTTACAGCAGCACAGGTGACAGGGACTTTCCTGCCCAGACCTTCCCCTCACTCCTGCCCACGAGCTGACCCTGCTCTGACCTCTCTTGCCAAACACACCCCTGATGTTCACACCATCATCCAGCCTCGCCTGTGCCTACGTGTTCTCTGGACACCACAAATTAAAGGGTTAGTGCCCAGATCTAAGGAATAACCTGGACAAAACAGAAAGGATTAGATAATGGATGAGTGGCCTCCACCCACCGCAGCCTCCTTGTACAGCTTTAGTGGACTCTGGTGGACGTCAAGACAGTTTCCCAGCTGGATTTTTCCTGATCCTGCTATAATTACTTGTATTTTCATTATTATCTTTCTGCCCTATAAAATATGGTTTCCACATGGCTCAAAGAATAACTACCAGAAGTCTCCCCTTTCCCATTTGTGCTCACCAGATATATTTGGAAAGGGATTTCACGGAGCCCAGATCTGTCAGCAGGTCCCAGGGTGGACTCAGCCCTGTGTCACCATTTCACAGCATCCCAGAATGGTTTGGGCTGGAAGGGACCTCAAAGCCCACCCAGTGCCACCCCTGCCATGGCCAGGGACACCTCCCACTGTCCCAGGCTGCTCCAAGCCCCAATGTCCAGCCTGGCCTTGGGCACTGCCAGGGATCCAGGGGCAGCCCCAGCTGCTCTGGGCACCCTGTGCCAGGGCCTCTCCACCCTCCCAGGGAACAAATTTTTCCCAGTTTTCAATCTTACTCTACTCTCAGTTACTTTCCTATCAATCACTAAACCCACTCCCAAGCTCATTTCCATTTTAAAAAGCAAATTATTAGAAAAGAGTGGTTCCAGAACTCCTATTTATTGAAGCAAGTGATTTCTTATTTCAGCAGTTAGAAAGAAGATGCAGTAAGTTTTATTTTAGCCAATTAAAGAAGTTCCATATGAATTCCCCATCAGCCCCAACCAATTCCACGTGAGCACAGCAATGTGCAAAGCTGCCACTGAAACAGTTCAATGAGCCTTAGCCTAGAATAAATTTGCCAGATCAGATCTTTACTTAAAAACTGAATTTTAGGAAACTGCAGCTTTTCTTGCAGATCTTTTCAGGCACTGTGCCCTGTAAAACAGCCAGTGAGATTTCTTCTGTGGAAGCCTAAGTTTTATCAGGGACTGTAAAGATTTAAAGTCACAGTATAATCTCACCTCCAGGTTCCAGGGCCCACTTCCCTTATCCATTAACCTGTCAGCCGACAGTTGGCTCTAATTAATGAAATCCTTCTTTAATGAAAAGAATTTGCCTTGAGCAGTCTGCCAGCTCCAGAACCATTCTCCAGTCGGGAGCGTGTCACAGCAAACCCCATTAAATACCTGCAGAGAGCCCAACACCAGCAGCAACCTCACACTCCCCCTGGCTGCTGCAGACACCTGTAATGTTATTTTTCCATGTCTGTACCCTGCTGCCACAGGAGGCTCTTTCCTACACAAACCTCCCCTTGCATTTGGCCCTGATGCACCTTTGTTCCAGCTGCTTGCAGAAGTTTGTGTATCCACAATCCCAGAGCAGAGAGGCTCCCAGACAAAATCCTAACAGCAGAGGCCTCCGAGAACACCTTTTTTGGGGAATACTCAGTCTGAGATGGACACTTCTCAAAATGCACAGCAGGAGTCATCCAGAACCCTGGCTCCAAGAATAAGGTTTTAGATTTCTTTCTTTTAAAATTATACAGTGACAGACTCTATGGATTCCATGGACTTTGAGCCTTTATGGACACTCAGCCTTTATGGACATTCAGACTTCACGGACACACCAGAGGTCACACTTCCATCCTCTGGAAAAGCCACAGTTTGGAAAGAACTCCCCACACACCATCCCTGCCCTGTGCATTCCCCAGGTGGGGGGAGATGGGCACAGGGAGCTTTCCCCGGGGAGCACTGCGTTAGAAAAACAGGGATAATCCCTGTGCTAATGATCCCCCAGCTCCCGTGGCTTCAAAGGGCCCGGGATCACCTCTGTAATCTTCTGCAAGTGCTAGCAAACAAAATTACAAGTTTTAACGCTACAGGTTCCAACAAATTCCCCTTGCCCTCAGTGCAGCAACAGACTTAAAAATAGATGTAATGAGCAGCTTTGGATCTGCATAAATCCCCTGTGGAGTTCATTAATGATTTCATTTTTGGCAAGACACCATGTCAAACGAGGGAGCATTATTAAAAACATACACAGATATACGTACCTGAGACTGCATTCCTGCAGATGCTCAGGGAGAAAAGGAGGCTGTGTAATTCTGGTTTACCTTTTAAAGAACATGATTGTAACGGCGTGTAGCTGCAAATCCTTTTGTTCTCACAACTAATTGCAGCTCTCCAAGGGACGCCTGAATCTGCAATTATTTTTATATTTGAGAAAATGGGATTTGAAAGTTTACCATGGAATCATGGAGTGGTTTGGGTTGGAAGGGACCTCAAAGCCCATCCAGTGCCACCCCCCTGCCATGGGCAGGGACACCTCCCACTGTCCCAGGCTGCTCCAAGCCCCAATGTCCAGCCTGGCCTTGGGCACTGCCAGGGATCCAGGGGCAGCCCCAGCTGCTCTGGGCACCCTGTGCCAGGGCCTCTCCACCCTCCCAGGGAACAATTCCTTCCCAATATCCCATCCATCCCTGCCCTCTGGCAGTGGGAAGCCATTCCCTGTGTCCTGTCCCTCCAGCCCTTGTCCCCAGTCCCTCTCCAGCTCCCTGTGACCCCTTTAGGCACTGCAAGGCCACAATCAGGTCATTCCAGAGCCTTCTCTTTGCCAACAACCCCAACTCTCTCAGCTTTTCCTCACAGCAGAGCAGCTCCAGCCCTTGGAGCATCTTCATGGCCTCCTCTGGACTCATTCCAACCTTTCCAGTCCTGTAGTTAAACCCAAGCAGCTCCGATCCTGCCGCCGTTTGTTCCTAATCTGTGCAATACAAGGTGAATTATTGCTCCGTGAGGCTCCCATTTCACACCACGGCTGCTGGTGCATGAAATCCCAGGAATGTGCCTGTTGACAAGGCAAGGCTCAGCACGTCCATCACCAAACCACCCTCAGGAAATCGGCTGCTGGCTGATGTGTTGTTGTTGCAAGAAGAGAAAACTGAAACACAGCACGTCAAAAAGTATGTGCTGCCTCCACCTCCCGTTTACGACTCAGGGGAAAAGGTAAATAGAGTATAAGCAATTTCTTTCTTTTTTTAAAAGAAAAAAAGTCTAACTTGCCTGAGACGTAGGGAAATCATTTACCTTCTGCCTGTCAGAGCAAGTTCTCTGCGTGCTTTTTCCATATCCAAACCACAGCCCAACAGAATGGATTCACTCCTTCTACAAAGGGCAAAGTTTAAGTTGCAGAGTGAAAATGAAAGCCCAGTGATAAACTCCGGGTTTGAAGCAGTGCTTAAGTTCCATGGTTAGCCAGAGGAAAGCAAATAAAACCTAAATATTCAAATGGAGACTACTAAAGTCTGTTTATCATTTCCTGAAGAATCAGCTCAAAGACAGAATCCCATTCCCTGCCTCCTGTTTGCATTTGGAAATTACTTTATCCATAAGATGTTTACTAAAATAAGCAACATGAACACATCAATTCTGAAAGCCGACTTTTACCCACAAACCAGGCTGATCCCTGAGCTTTGAAGTTTCCATAGCTGCCCTGGTTTTTTTGGCCACTCCTAGTTCTGACTGCTAGCAGCAGAAGAATCATAAAACATTGCAGAAAACGCTACAGATTCTTCGCCAAAACACGGAACGTCCTCCCGTAGCATCTTTCTGAATCACTTCCAGTAACATCACAGTGCTGCCTCTCCCTCCTTCCCCACACCCTGCTTACCAACACTGCCTGCCTGAGCACAGCAAACAAACACAGGCAGGAACAGCAACAGCAACATCCTCGTTCCATGCTCGGCTGCTGGTACCACCTGGGCACACACTGGGCCTGACCTGGCTGAAAATCCGACCTGCTACTCACCCACAGGCACAAAAAAAACTAACTTAAAAAAGGAGTAACTCCAGGAAATGTCAGGTTACAGAATCTCTCATACACTTGTGAATGCATCCATTTTATTTTATCCACTAAGTCACACAGGATTAACAATATCAGCTGCTCATAGAACCCCAGGAGGTTTGGGTTGGAAAGCACCTTAAAGCCCATCCAGTGCCACCCCTGCCATGGGCAGGGACACCTCCCACTGTCCCAGGCTGCTCCAAGCCCCAATGTCCAGCCTGGCCTTGGGCACTGCCAGGGATCCAGGGGCAGCCCCAGCTGCTCTGGGCACCCTGTGCCAGGGCCTGCCCACCCTCCCAGGGAACAATTCCTTCCCAATATCCCATCTAACCCTGTCCTCCTTCAGCTTAAAGCCATTCCCCTTGTCCTGTCAGACACAGCTGTGCACTCCAGGGCTCCAGGGTGTTTTCCTGCAGCTCCCTGGACACCCCAGAGCCCCAAGCTGCTGGAGCCCTGGGAGATTTGGGGTGTGCCAGGAGGACGAGCAGAGCAGTGCCGGGGCTGTGCTGCCATGGGGAAGGGCAGGAGCCCTGGGGGATTTGGGGTGTGCCAGGAGGACGAGCAGAGCAGTGCCGGGGCTGTGCTGCCAAAGGGCAGCACCCAATGCTCCCTGAGGATGTGGGACTGTGCCCCTGTGCCAGGTGCTGGCACAGCCCAGCTGGCCCAAAGGGCTGCAGGACACTGACCACCCCAAAGGCACCGTCGTGCTGGGGACACCTCCCTTTTGGGGCCACATTAACACGCTCCAAAGACAAGAGGTTTCACTGCCTTTGTGTAAACTGCCAGAGCAATCAAAACCATCGTTAGAGACAAGTTACCGGCTAATCTAATTTTTAAGTATGCACAGCAATCAACCTTAAATGAATTATAATATCAGACTAAAAGGCAAAGACATCACTTCCTGGCACACCCACAGACCCCCTCGGATGACAGTGTGTGAGTGCCATTGGTTTTTAATTATTACTTCTTCGAATGCCTTTGTTAAGCCTTCGTTCCAAGCTGCCAGCCCTTTATCTGCAGGAAAATGCCAATGCCTTGTCCTGGGCTGCTGAGGAGGTCGCACACACGCCACCCCCGAGCTGCCCCCTGTGTCCCAGCACTCTCTGAAGCGTGGTGGCTGCTGTCACCAGGGGCTGTGCACACAGCAGGCTGTGGCAGCTCGCTGGGCTTACGGTTTGCTTCACCCCATTATTTGTTTGTCACTGAGAGACCTGCGTATCGAGCAGGTATTGTCAAGTTATTTTTGGCCCCTGATATAGTGGCAAAACATAATGAGGCCTTGAGGTGAACAACCACCTTGGCAGCGAGGCACAGAGCTGATGTGCTGTTGAAAGGCTGGAGAGCAGTTAGGTTATTTGAGTAAGAGGAGGTGCTGGACAGGGCATGTGAAGACAGAGAAAACCAGCTTAAGTACTGAAACACCACCTCCCTCCCTCAAGCTGTCAGCTAACTATTTAAGCAAGGTGTTAATTTACTGCAGGCTGGATTGTCAACAAGCTTAATTTTTTTATTAATTCAAAAGATGCACAGACTTGTCCCACATGCACACATTGCCCAGCCCTTTCCAGACAAGTGAAGCAGCTTGCCAGATGATTGTTATCACCATTTAATTGTATTACAGTGATTCCCACAAGCCCTGGCCGTGGGCCTGGTGTGCAGAGTGAGGGGTCTGTGGAGTGATAACTTCAGTGAGAGTCAGCATCAGACACAGAGAGCAGACACAGAAGCAGATGGAAAAACAGCTCAGTCGAGACCCAGCACCCCACGAGGCAGCTCACAGGATGCTGAAGGCAGGGAGTGACCTGAGGAGCACAAGGGTAGGGCACAAGTCCTCTCTCCTGCTCTGGGGGTGTCCATGGGACTGGTCAGGGAACGGTGTCACACCCACAGTGCCCCCAAACACCCCTGACACTGCACAGCCCCACAGAGGACACCCTCAGAACCATGGTGCTGGTCACGCCGTGGGGAGTGCTTCTGACCTGGCTGACTGATCAAACTGGGCTTTATCCACCCAAACTCGACATCACATCCTGTCTGCATCACTGCAAGAGCATACAGCACCTGAGCACCTGGCAGCACTTGGGCCATGGTCTTTTCAAGAATCACAGAATCACGGAATGGTTTGGGTTGGAAACAACCTCAAAGCTCGTCTCATTCCAACCCCCCTTCCCTGGGACACCTCCCACTGTCCCAGGCTGCTCCAAGCCCCATCCAGCCTGGCCTTGGACACTTCCAGAGGGTCACTTTAGGAAGATATTAATTTTTGTAAAATATTTATGCAGATACACCCACAGGAAAACTCTGTAGGATAAGCACCCTCCAAGTGCAAATTCAAAGGTCACTAACTTGGGCATAACACATCCAGAGAAAACACTGGGAAAATACAAGAGCAGGTACAACAGCCAAGTTTTAGGAAGGAACACTGACCACAGCATGGAAAAAAGCTGTTAGACAAGAAAAATGACCTTCGCAACACAGAAACAAGAGTTTTCTAATTCAATCCATAGAGCCAGTCACTGTTGCTTTACCCTTTAAGTGGTCAAGGACGAGGTTCTGCACCCAAAGGTTATGATTTCTCTTGGAGCCTGGACTGAGCAGGTCACAGGGACCTGTTTGCTCATGTCTGTGGCTGAGGGCTGGCTGCAGATGACAGGACACCCCTCTTCCAGCACAGGGAGCAGCACCACAGGGACATCCCCGGTGCCAGGGTGAGCTCTGAGCACTACAGGCAATTGCTGTGCATTCCGAGGGCTGCTCGCCCTGTCTGCAGCCAGACACAACTGCTCAGGTATGAACTGGGTTATAACGAGCTGCTTGCTCGAGAACCACCACTTCAAAATGACTTTGGCTGGAGTGGTCTGCTTTAAATGTGTCTGATGCAGCCATGGGATTTCTCTTGGCGTGGTGAAAGAGGCTGAACCTGGTGTTCCAGGATTGCCAGGATTGCTCCTGAGCACGCCCTCATCCCTGAATGTGTTCAGAGAACCTGGCACAACCCTTCCACGCTGCTCCTCCCAAAACCCTGACTGCTTTCCATCTTTCCACCCACATGGTAAATCTTTCCCAGATCCAAAAGCCTCTGGAGGCTGGGTAGTCATACAGCAACAACCCTCACCTTCACATCAACACCCACTTGACTGGGTGTTAGAAACACAAGGCTGAACTTCTGGCAATGAATGAAGACCAAGATCATTCCTCTGCTTTTCCTGATGAAGAGGTGAGGTGAGAGCCCAGGAGTTCACCTCATTTCTTCCATATGAAAACTACATGAGACCTGTTCAGACCTCAGGAAGATCATGAGGAGAACCTGAAGAACAGTACCTAAAGAACCTCTCTTAGATGCAATCAGATGGAAGAGGAAAGATTCCAGTAGTTCTCTCTCAGGAGGTATCAGAAACTCAGCATCAGACTTCCCATCTCTCACAGCCTGAAGTGTCTCCCTGCCTCCCTAACCACGACACCTGAGGATCAACCGCCTTGGGAGAGCAATTCCCTTAATGACAGCAGTCTCTTTATGCTGCCCCAGGGTGCCAGGAGAGCTGGTTTTGAAGTTCCAAAGCTGACCCACCCCTGAGGCTGAGATCCACAGCCAGCACTGTGCTCCTGGCACAGCTTCCTACCCTTCCCCAGGGGCAGCAGGTCCTGCCTGGCACTGAAAAACTGCCAAAGCCAGATCTTAATAATCATTTATCTCAGCAACACGGGCAAGGAGAAAAGAAAAAAACCAACAGTTGTTATCACAGGACAGAACAAACTGGTGCTGAGGTCCCCAGGCAGCTCCCACACCTGCTGAAAGCTGCACAGGCACACAACCCCCAGCATTGAACCCAGCCAGCAGCAGCAAAACCAGGGCCTTGCTCATCTGCTTTTCATTTCTAAATGCTGCTTCTCTTAACAAATGGAAGTTTCAGTGCTTCTGGGACCAACAACCTAGCAAATGAACTAAGTATTTATTTGTGGCTTTGTTACTGGGCAGACCCATTTCCACGGAGTCGCTTTTCCTCAGGACCCAGCCTGCTCTGCAGCAGCTGTTTTCTATTACAAACCACTCAAATGCCTTTGCCTCCAACTTCCAAAAGTGCCCACTAACCTGAAATATTTGGAAACTACAGCAAAGGGCTGTGGGAGCTCAGCAGCACTTTCACCCCATCCCTCTCCCCAGGTTCTTCCCCATCTCCCTCACCAAAGCTTGAGCTGGCCCCGGTGGTTCCCATTCTCAGATCCCCCAAGCCTCCAGACCCCACAATGTTTGTGAAACCCCAGGAAGGATCCTCAGAGTACAAAGTGACCCAGAGAAAGGTTCCCACGGGGGCTGGGGGAGAAGGTGGCTTGGCCCATGCCGTGCATGACTTTTGAATCACTACAGGTGAGGGGGGAACAGGAGGTTTGGGGAGCTCCTCTGACTGTGAACAGGAGATTGGAATAAATCAGGTGGCTCTGGAGAGGTCAGGGCAAGCTGTGCCTTGAGCCAGGGTTTCAAGTGCCAGGGGAAATCCTGCTGCATGAACACAGCTCTGGTGCGGTTTGAGTCTTGTGCTGCTGGACTTCTAAACTCTCTCCTGGCTCAACTCTGAAGAGTCTTTAGCAAGTTGAGGTCTTCAGCTCCAAAAAAAAAAGAAAAGAAAAAAGTTTCTTGGCAATAACATTTTTGGCTTGGAAATTTTTGATTGTGAGGGTGGGCAGGCCCTGGCACAGGGTGCCCAGAGCAGCTGTGGCTGCCCCTGGATCCCTGGTAGTGCCCAAGGCCAGGCTGGACATTGGGGCTTGGAGCAGCCTGGGACAGTGGGAGGTGTCCCTGCCATGGCAGGGGTGGCACTGGATGAGGTTTAAGGTTCCCTCCAACCCAACCCGTTCTGGGATTCCACAATTCTGTGATAATCACAGAAAGAGCCCCCTCCCAGCTCCCACCTCACTCTCCCAGCACATGTAAGCCAAGGCCACTGACTGCTCTGAAGGACACTTCACTCAGTTTATCTGCTCCTCTGTTTGCCACTTTTTAAGTACACATTGATATTGGTTTTTTTAAACCACTTGAACACTGTGCAAGGCCCTTTCAGACACACTTGAGGCCACTCTCAGCCAGCCACATCCAGCTTGGAAAACAGCTCCTGTTACACTGAATAACTGCATGCCTTGGACAACAGCAGGACAAGTGGTGATGGCAGCTGAAGCCCTGTCCTGATCCTGGGCTGGTCCTCCAGCACCTTGGTGGGGGCAGCCCCTCTACTCTTGCCCAGGCCTCTGCCTCCTCCCACCCCATCTTGCACTTGAGCAACTCAGCTGCAAAATCATCCTCCTTTTTTTTTTCTTTTTTTTTTTTTTTTTCTTTGTTTGGGTTTTTTTTGTNTGTGTTTGGGTTTCTGGTGAGAAATCACTCAGCTCACACTGCCCAACTTTGGTGCCCAGAGCCAGGGCAGCACCCATATGGGGGAAGAGGATGGGACCTGCTAGGGACAGGGACAGCAAAAGGGGCTTGAGTCCTCCTCATTCACCAAGGTCCAGTAGGGATAAGAAAAAAGGAAATCTCAGTGATGCTGGGTGGCTGACAGTGCCCAGGGTGTCCCAGGATTTATTCCTGTGGCTCTCATCCAGCAGAGCACTCAAGCAAATGCTGGGTGTTAACAAGTGTTTGAAGTCAGTGGAGCAAGGAAGCACAACACTGAGCTGAAGCTCAAACCAGGACAAAGCAGGCTTTGTTTATTCTGCCCCCTGAGCCCAGAAATGCCCTCTCACAACCCCTTCCCTCTCCTGAGACTCACAGCATCCCTTCATAAGCAGGCCCTGCCTCTTCCTTTGGATAATCTGCACGGAGCCCTGAGAAAGCAAAAAATTCACCAGATTAAAGTCTCATCCTTCACAAAGTCTTCTTTGCCACCAGAAGGAACGTGGCAGCTCTCACTGGGAAGCTTGATTTCAGTTTTTCTGCCTACTCAGACAAATATTATTGCACTCAGGTCATACACTGAAGAGCTTCTTCACATGTTCAGACTCTGTGTTTTTCTAGGAAAAAAAAAGCTAAGATTTTGGAAAGCAATAGTGAGATCTGCCTGTGGTTCTCCGCTCCTATTCCCACACTTTGGAAAACAACGACTAATTCACAGAACTTCATGGGCTTTTGTGGGCAGTCTGCATGATAAAATAACATCTGACTTTGTGGGATCATTTTATATGGAGAAACTTAAAATATGTCAGGGTGGTGATTAATCATGGAACGGTTTGGGTTGGAAGGGACCTTACAGCTCATCTCATTCCAACCCTGCTGTGGACGGGGCCGCTTCCACCCAACCTGGTTGCTCCAAACCCTGTCCAACCTTTTTGAAGGCAAAAGGCATTCTTGTTTAGGGGGACAGTTGAGAACTGGAAGAAAAAAAAAAAAGCCTCTGCTTTGGTTTTAAGAGCCTTTTAAGACTTTATTTAAAAAACAACAAAAGGAAAAAAAAAAAAAACCCACACTTCATATAGACATCCCTGCAAAACTCCTACTGACATCCAGAGTGTCAAGACTGTAGGATGTGGGATATTTTGGAATGCATTTAAAAAAAAAATTCACAGTATCTGTCTAACATCCCTTGCTCAGGCTGGGTAATTGTGCCAAGTGAGGAGGCATGAGATCCTGTGGATGAAGGGCTCAGGAGGTGACCTGGAGGGCTGGTGGCACAGCTGGGTGTTTGGGAGGCCTGGGCAAGCCGTGTACCCCACAGCCACAGCCCAAGCACCCCACAGCCACACCCTGAGCACGTTCTGCTCAGCTCTCCTGACTTCAAACCATCTTAGAAGAGAGAGGCTGGTGCTGCAACGTGGATGGTGGCTGGGAATCAACCACTTGTCTCTGAAGGCGAAGTTAATTTACGGCCCATCCCTTCTCTTCTATTTATTTGATTCTCGAGCCATGCAGGGCACACAATGCCCCTCAGTGTTCCGTGGTGCTGCTGGAGGCACTGCTGCTCCCCACGAGGGCTGGGGGTGACAGTGGCACATTCTGGGAACGCCCTGTGCTGGCTGTTCCCTCCCTCCAGCTGGGCCCTGTGTGCTCCCACAGGCTTGCAGGGAGCCCTTTGGTCCTCCTACAACCCAAGCAAGGGCTTGTGGAACCAGAGTCCGTCCAGTACCAACATTAAATGGCAAATCCAGTGAAGGAACTCACGTTGTCCAGCATTATCTACAACCACAGAGCCATTGTGTGGTGTGCTTGGCTTAACTCCTGGGTTAAACCCAGGTTAAACCCGGGTTAAACCCGCTCCCAGGCTGAGCCTGCTGGCAGGAGTGGCTCTGCTCAGGTGACACCCTGCTGGTGCACACCTGATGCAAACGTGGCCCCTCCGCTGTGACATTGCTGCGCTTTTCCAGAGCAAATGAAATGCACTTGATAAGATAACAAACGCCTGGCAAAGCACGTTGAAGCTATGCAAGGGAGAGAACAGGAGGGGGGAAAAAAAAATCTCGTATAAGCAGCAAAACAATACAGCTTTATCTAATCTCAGCAACTTATTGCTGCTTGTCTGCCTGTGTGTGTTTTACTGACAAAATAAAATAAATTGAATCAGCTCACACACGATAACATGCTCTTTCCTACCTCATACTAATTGCTCGGCTAATTGATGTTTGTTGAACTTTCTCCATTTCATTGAGTGATTAGGTACAAAGCTAACAGTTGACATCTGTAGGCGCTTAACTGGCGTCTGTAATTACTGTTAATGTTAAATAATTGTTAGTTAATTGGAGTGGTAACTGACTGAATGGAATCCAGATTGTGAAGCAAAAAGAGACCTAGTTAAATAAACATACATTTTCAGAGAAAATAACATTTTATTACAAGGGAGAGACTAACAGCAGGCCAGATAGGGGAGGTCTGCAGGATGCTCCGTTTACCAGATCTCACAGCAGCCTCCAACCACAGGTATGGCAAGGCAGGATCTTTGTCACCAAAACGCTCCTATCCCAAAAATATTTCCTCATTATTTCGAACCAGTTAGCACAATTTTACAGCCCGACACTGATGTCTTTCTTGAGAAAATCAAATAGAGGCTAACCTACAAAACAAATATTCCCTCCATATTAGATACAATTGTGTTGGTAAATATTGCCATTTTGCTCCCTAGCCTGGAATAGCTTGACTTTACAAAAATCCACAGCCTTAAATGAACTCTTGGGGGCATGTGATCACAACTGACAGCAAAGGGTACTTGATACCAGCCCAAAGGGGCAGGGATACCCAGAACAACACTCCCAACTTCTCCCTCTGCTGTTTTGGTCAAGAAAAGCCAATGCCTTCAGGTGCTTGTAGCATGCTGGCTGCTTTCTGCTTTTGTTTTGAATTACTGACTTAAAAGTTACCAGTGAAGCCTTGAAAGGCTCCTGTTTTGTAAGTTTAATGAGTTAAGAATCTGAAATGTTTCGGAAGAGGCTACTTCGGACTTTCACCTGCTCCTCTGGGCACTTCCCATTATCCAGCGACCTCTTCCTGCAGCTACAGAACAGCACGAGGATCCCACAGCTCTGGCACCTCCCAGCACTGGGATCCCACAGCTCTGGCACCCTGCAGCTCAGCTGGCAGCCACAGTCCAGCCAAAAAACCACCAGCATGGAGAGAAAAGGGCATGGAAGGCGTAGGACCGGAGAGGGGTAGTTTGTGCTTAGGAGATGCAGCCATAAAGGATGTTATGAACAAATTCCTTGCTCAGATAAAGCCTCCCTGGCACAGGAACAGCTGCCTCGCTCTTTTGTGCAGCAGAACAAAGCACCATCTCAAGACATTTATCGACCTTTCTGTCTGCTTCACTCGGAAGTCAGAGTGAAGTGACCCAGCAGCTCTTCTAATCTAACTCAAGGGTACCAGAAACCCGGGCTCTCCAAACCCACGGCTTTTTCCAGTGCTCAGCCTCTCCCTAATGAGACACTGAACTTCCACATGGAAAATACTGAAAGGCCATTTGAAAGCCACAAAACACCAGCAAACCAGTGATTCAAAGCCTCCAGGGAAGCCTCCTCCGGAAAGGGGAGGGGACAGCACTGTCAGGGCGTCACTTGTGGGGATGAGCCATCGGAACTGCCACAAAACCAGACATCTGCCATGATTCAGCAGCCCCTGAGGTCTGCTGGCCTGGGGCTGGTTCTCTGCAGTGCTGGGGCTGCTCCAGAGCTCCGAGAGCAAGGGAGGAAGCGGCATTTCAGTGAGAAGAGGCAGCAGGGAGGGCCAACATCCACACAGCAGCCACCCCACAGATTGCAGGCGAGGCTGAGAACACACCCCAAGTGAGTGAGGATGTTCCGTGGATTCCTCCAGACCCTGGACAGGAAGGAGGCAGCCCCAGCCAGTCCTCGGGTACCCCAACCACGGTAACACCGCACACGTGCCGCCTGCGTAGCACTGGATCCACTTACACCCAACCCCAGATGCCGTGGGGATGGTTTACTTCAGAGTGAGAGCACCTCTCCACAGCCAAGGATCTCCTGTGAATGGATCAGCAGGGAAGGAATTGCCAGCTTCAGCTCCCTGCTTGTTTACAGAAACAGATGTTCTAGAGGATCCTCAAGAAATGCTTCACCACAGACAGCCAAGGGGAGAAACAACAACACGCCTGTTTTTTCTAGGGCAGGATATTGCTGTAGAACCACCTAAAAAGCCAGGGCTTGATCTGACTGGTATTGCAGCCACCAGTGAAGCCTCCTAACCCAGATGCCTTGATCTACCTCCAGCTGAGAGTATAAATATTTCCCTGACAGCTGGTGGTGCCACGCAGCAGAAGGATTCATAAAGTTTACATGAACATCCTGTAAACAATTTGAACATAAAAAGCTCTAACAGGCCAATTGTGCTTCTGATCAAAGGCAAACTTCAATATACAGCACAAATGAAAACTTCACCACTTTGGGACTCATTTCTCCCTTCAGGAAAAGCTGTTTTCCAAGGGTACGTAGGAGGGAGTTAACATAAATGAACCACACAGTCGTAGTAGGAGCTGCCTGCTCTGCAGCTTCAGATGTGTGTGTTTAAATTATTGAGAGATAATGGAATTTAATTACGCTGAGAAGTCATGTTGCAAAAATTCATGAACAAACCCTGTACTTTGGCTGGGATTAATGGCGCTGAGGTGAAACTCTCAGAGGGTGTGGGGCAGTTCTGTTCCTTCACAGACACACAGACTACAAGCAGCAATCCCAAACTGGAAGGGCCAACCCGCAGGGAGCGAGGGAGGGAGAGCGGGAGCTGCAGGCGGGGGATGCTCTCCTCTTCCAGCTCTGCTCCAACACATTTATTCAGACACTGACAGCTCCTTTGTCAAGCATTACCAAGGGCCCAGACCCTTGGGTGCTCCCCTCCCAGCACAGCCACCTGGATTCCCATGGGAACCACCTCCCGGGATAATTTAAGCACTACAAGGTGTTCCTGCCAGAGCCGTGGAGTGCAGGGCTCTGATTCACGACCAGGGACCACTCATTCAGTGGCAGCTACAGAACCTCCTGCTCTGGGGACCGAGCTCCATCCCTCCCAAATTCCCAGCGCTGCTGCAGACACACTCTGGGAGTGGTGGCAGCAGGGAGGTGACAGGGAAACCCCACAGTCCTTTCCATCACTCAACTCTGACACAAGTCCCAGCCCTGAGGGACCCCAACATCCACTGGCTGCCCCCAAAAGCTCACAGGACCCTTCTAGATGCAGGGATGCACCTTCCCATTCAGCTCCAAGGGCAGCCAAGTCCTAAACGGGAGCTGAGAGACTTCTCCTCAAAGGGTTTTACCAGCTCTTCTAGGGAGGGTTGGGGGGGATTTCACTTGGCTCTAGATTTTTTAAATTCTTAGCGTTTCTGAGGGAGGGACTGTTCCACATCACACATCCACACTAATCCACCACTCCCTGAGCCTGAGCACATCTTAAGCCTTGAAGTCCACAACAAAATGACAGAAAGGGGACAAAATGTATGTATGAGATCTAAACTGCTTCAGGATTTGTACCTGCTCCATAAATACATTACTTCTGTAATTTCTGCCACTTCAGTTATAAATAATACTAAAGGATTTTTTTTAAAAAAAGGCAAGAAAAACCCAAGCAGTGTGTGAGACACGGGTGGCTGGGGGACATCCAAGAGGAGTGGCCATGGACACAGAGGGCCGGACCCTGTCAGCCTGCCCAGCCCTCCCAGCCTGGCAGCTTGGAAGGTTCCATCATGATTTACCCAATGCAAATCTGACCTTTCTTACGAGCGACTTTTATTGCTTTTGGCGAAAGCAGCCGTGGACAACGCAGTGGGGAAGAGCTGGCTTGGAAGGAAACAGCCTGAGCTGTGGAGAGGGAACTTGAACTTGGAATATATCAAACTGACAGCCCCCGGGCACTCGGCAGCTCCCCAGGGCCGGCACTCGGAGCAGGAACAGCGCCCCAGCACCGGCAGAGAGCCCAGCACCTGCCTGCCAGCAATTACTGACATTATCTCCGAACAGGGGAGCTTTTCTGAGCTTCTTTTCCTGATATTTAGTAGCCTGAATGCTAATCCCTTTGACAAAACTGTCCCCTATTCCCCTATGTTTTTTCTGTTCTCTTTCCCCTTAATCTCTTTCTCCCAGTGGAAAAAAAGAAAAAAAGAGGGTGGAAAAAAAAAAAAAAAAAAGAAAATACCAGCCAGCCTAGTTTGGCCGCACCTGGATTTGCATTGATTCCTCCCTTGTCATTCATGTTACCAACAGGAATTAGCATATGGCTTTAAGGGGAAACTCAGGAGGAGAAAAGAAAGATGCCATTTTGATGGAAATAAGGGGCAAAGGAATAATCTACCATCAACTAAAAAGCTTATTTGTGTACGGTTTCCCAAGCAAAGCTTCGAAAAGCCCATGTTGATTTTAGGCTACACAAAGAAACCCTAATCCTTTCAAGGGAACTAAATCACCAAAGAAAAGTACCTTGGAAGAAAAGGCTCCCTGTCAAGCATGGGTATTCACATCCAAAGGGATGCCACGAATCAAGCTCCGTAAGTAAACAGCAATAAGAATGTGGGAAATGTGTTTGAGTCAAAAAAGAAAACCAAAGGAAGAGGAAGAGGGGCCTACTCTTCATCGGTCACCTCCCGGGGAGGAGAGGAGCCCCTCACCCTGGTTACAGGCCTGCGCCAGGAATGCGGATTCACCGCCCGCTTCTCCTGCCCTGGCCCAGCCCCAAGAAAGGGCTGCTCAAATGCCAAAGCTTTTTACAGCAAATTAGCAAAACAAAGATGCAGTCACATGTAGTTTGGGGGCCGGGGGTCACTCCAGACACGCAGCTCTTCCCTTCTGATGGCTGTGCCACCTATTCTCAGCCTCCGGAGGGGCCTGGGGAACCCGTAAATGCCATTAATCACAAAGGATAAATCAGCTTGCCAAGTGAGATAACCTGGTTAGACCACAGAAATAATCCAGACTGTACTTCCAAAGGATGCTAATACATGAAAAACAGGACTATGGATCCGTAATGCAATTAAATCCAGGTATAATTCAATATGCAGCAGAAGCCTTCAGAAGCAGCAGCGGATCAGCATGGGAATCCCAAAGGTAACGGGGTCACATTCTGTCCCCAGTTAAACCACCACAGCTTCGTGGAATTAAAAGGCACAGAGAAACACTGGAATGACTCACTGGAGTAACAAACCAAACCCAGGGCAAATACTGAGCAAATCCACACCTGGCCAACAAAACACACCTGAATTTCAAACGAGTCAAATCTGCCTCTTCTAACGAAAACTGACTCGAGTGTTCCAACCTCCATCAGATAAACCCCCGGGTTTACAGCCGGATGCTCACCCTTTTCCAGGCAGTGCCCATGTGCTGCCAGAGAAAAGCAGGACACTGGGGTAAAAACCAGACACGTTCTCAAGGCTTTGAATTACACTTGTTTGTGCAGCTCATGCCTGGAGCTGATCCCTCCACCCTCCTTGCAAAAACACCAACCAAACCAAAAATGAGAATGAAACCCAAAGGATGCCCAAAGCCTTTCTAACAACGGCGCTCCAGGCCCAGCTCCACACGGCAGCTCACGGGCGCTGATTTAGGGCAAGTTTTCCCTTAATGTACTGTTATATCATTAGCCACTCTGTCTTTGGATTGCTGTTTGGAAGAAATTAATGGGATACTGAATATTTAAATGTGGCCCTCTCTATCATTTATTAACTCTACAGAAAGCACACAGCACAGTAAGCCATGGTTTATGACTATTATCCTGTGAATACTAAACGTTGGCTGGTTATTACTGTCAGCAGTGCAAATTGGCTATTCATAATTCCACGTCTATCATGGAGCTGATGAGTAACAATCAAGTTAAAACATTTTGAAAACTCTTACAGTTATTTAAATGAGCTTAAATTAAAGCCATTTGTAAAATAAACTATTCCCTAATACTGTTATTTAAATTAATTCTGACCTGGCAGGCAATGCATTATTTAAAGCCTATATTTTATATTAAGCAAAGCAATTACCAAGCATACAGAACACGTCTGAAACCCAGAGAAACATAAAAAGCACTAACAAGCTGATTGCAACATTTCTGCAAGACAAGTTACATTTCATCTCCCATTGAAATTGCCATGAAAAGAAACGTGTGGGGAAAAAAAAGAAAATAAATCTGTTTGGGATGTGAATTGCAGCCTTACCTTTATTTGTGACAGCGTTGAACAGTTTCTCAGAGCTGGCATCAGATGCCTGAAAGACCAATAAAAAAAAAAAAAGAAAAAAAAAGAAGTTACATTTTCTAGCAGTGATAGATTTCCAAAGGCACAGCGGTGTATTTATGCACAGGCAGAGGTGTGTATATTTTAGGGAAACAAATCAGGAGACAAAACCAGGAGCGCTGGCAGCGGCGGCTCCGGGGGCCGTGTCCATGAGGTGGTGCTGTTTGGCTGTGCTTTGCCGCCCTGCAGTGCAGATTTTTCTTTGGAAAGATTCTATTTCATAAAGAAATGGGGTTTTTCTTCAACATTAGCTGCACAGACACTGTATCTTTGTACTGCCATTATCCAAAACGTTCCGACATTGATTTTTGTGATGGGGAAGAGTCATGATTTCAAACCAGACCGCCCATTCTCGGGAATTTCCAGAAGTGCAGATTTCTTAATTAATTTTTAAAGTATTTTTGGGATCCCTGCTGTGTGAACATTCGACTTTTACCACCTTCCAAGCAGCGTTGATAACTTAAGTTAGTAATTTCATAATTTGCTGTTGCAAACTCTTTGAAAAATAAAGAGTGTGTCAGTATTTAGGATCAGTGTGTATTTCCACGCCAGCTTTGCCTTCCTCAGAATAACTGATTCTTGACACCTCGCTGTGTAAACTAATAAACCTTTTATTTTTCATCAAGCCACCTTTATCCACAGAGGTTTTCCCCCTTAATATTGTGTTAATAGCTCGTCTATTCCTGCTGTTTCTATGCCAGGGTGCCAGCTCAGCTCTCCGCCCACATAAAAAGCTTTATTTCAGTTTCACACAAAACCATTGATCTCCCCCTTTCAGAAATGCCAACGGCACAAAACCGGCCGGGGAAGGGAACGCTGCAAATGTTCCTTTTACGAACACCCCGAGCCCAAGAGCACCAAACACTCAGTTTCTGCCAGCTGTGTGCTGCTGGCTTTGGGTGCACACACACAAAACACGCACACAGCCAGCTACAGCTCAAACTTCTCCCACCTCTGCACCCACAAAAAGCCCAGAGCTGTTCAATTCCGAACTGGAGCCTGCATCCAGCCCCGCTGAGAGACAGGCTGCTCTTGGAAAATCCAGGGAAAACGAGCTCAGTAACAAAACACTGCAAACAGCGTTAAAATGTAACACTTGAGAAAGATTTTAATTTTTACCTAGAAACTGTTTTCTTACTGGATTCAGGAAAATAATTGAAAACGCTGTTTGGGAAGCGGGCTGTGGGCGTTTTTTGTCAAAGGGAAGGAATTTCTCAATTCAAAACCAGATAAAAATCACCAGACAATCAACATAAACGTTTGCTATCTAGCCTGCACTACAAACTTGGATGTGAAACTCCCGATAAATGAGTAGGCACGGCTAAGACTGTGCACCACAATGTAGGAATACACTGAAATAATTTGCTTGCCCTCAAGTTAGTGACAGACAAGATTTCTATGATTAATTATTAAAAATAGCTTTATTCTTTTTCAGACTTCTAGACAGATTTTACTAGATTACTGCTGCCTTATTTGAAAGCTGAGCTAGTGCATTTCATCTCAATTAAATACCTTGTAAACACTGGATTTATTACCCAATGATGGATTTATTATTCAGTGACGACTTTCTCTAAATTAATGAAAATATGTGAATAATGCACAAATTGAAGAGATCAAGAAGGCCATGTGCTTTAAAGAGCAGCCCAGTATTAGTCCAACAAGAGGCTCAATGCTTTCCTACCCTTGCCAATCAGCCTGCTTAAAAATAATCTTTCCCAGTGAATTTCAGCTGTTGTTGTCTTCTCAAATGCAGCTTTTCTCTGAAGTCAAAACTCTCTGAACCAGTCCTTCTTTTTAGAAAGAAAATCCAATATTAAAAACCAAGCAAACTTCTTACAGTTTCAGCTATTACTTTATTTTACTGTTTCAAAACAAAACAGCACAGGGAAGCTCCATGTTTCCTATTTACTTGATTTTTCCAAGCACTACAAAGGGGAAAACATCTTTTTAAGAAGTTTGCTCTAATGCCAAGCATAAACCAAGAGATTGTTTTAAAGCCATGGCTTTTCAGGTGCTATCTTTTCCTGTGCTATCGCACACACCAGTCACAAACAGGGCTGTGACACCTGGAAGTGGCACATCTCGAACAAAACGCAGCCTGCCCGAGGATCGCTCCGGAGCAACCTGGCAGATGATTATCCAAGTAACATACATCTAAAAAAGGAATTATTTTACAAAGACAAAGCTCGTCCACGAGCTAAGCTCATTTTGCATTACTGACCACACACAACCGAATGGAAGAGCAACTTGAAATAACCCCACTGCCTGCGTTACCATAAAAATAACCCAAACCCAAACGCTGGCTAGAACGGTGAGATGAACTTGGCCTGCCTGTTTTCTTACCCAAAAATTGGGATTTAAATACAAAATAGCAATCAGGGTGATGTAGCGGTGATACAGAGGCGAACACAATCTCTGCCAGCAGACGCACAGTGTATCAATTTCCATGCAACTGTTATTTTTCCACAGCTAGGCAGTCACATCACGCAACAACAGCGAAGGAACAAAAAGCCCAATTGATTTAAAAACCCTCAACAACTCAGCACTACCCCAGAAAGATGAAATTCAGTGCCTGTGCAGTGCTGAACCCTGCTCCGCACTGACAGGAATCCGCGCAGACAACAAAGTGCCTTTATGTGCACGGTGGGTGCGATGTGGCCGAACCTGGATGTTCCAGCGGCGGAGAGGGGCTCGGCTCTCCCTTCCCTTACACCAGCCAAGTGCAACTCTCTCCTCACTCCCCTTTATCCCCATCTTCCCAGGTCTTACTTGAGCAGCTGATGAGCACTGTCTGCTGGCACCGTGACATTTGGGGACAGCACCGGGTTATCCGGGGTGCTCTGCCCTAGGAGCCCCCTCGGTTTCTCCTGCACAGAGCCGGAGCTGGTGACACACAGTTCCCTTCCTCGCACTTCGGCCGTTTTCCCTTACAAATCCTCTTGTTACCAAACGCAGCTTAATCCTTTTCACCGCGAAATGAAACAAGTCAGCAATCCCTGGGTTTAAAGAAAAAAAACCCAACAAACCACACAGAAAAAAATGACCTAAAGAGTATTTTTCCCTCACCAAGGAATGTGCTGCCGTTCGAGGGGATGTATGACTAAAATATTTCCTGTCCAGACAGCGCAGCCTGACTCACTGCTGGCACGGCCCGGCCCCGCCGCGGCACTTGCACCGGCCCCGCACCTGCC